>JAKSZP010013324.1:0-149077 GCA_022478985.1 Massospora cicadina | reverse complement strand
TACCGTGTGAAAATTTAATGAGATTAATTAAAGGCCAGAAAGATCAAGCGGAAGCCTTATTTCAAAAATATAAGATATCTTTGCTGTCAATGATCATGATTTAGGGTGCATGTGGGGAGTGACCCATCAAGTGGACAATGGGTCTCATCCCCCATCAGTTCTCGTCCAATCCATCAATCTAGAGCAGCGGAAGAAGTTGTCATGGCAGAAATCAATAAACTGCTGGAGCAAGGAATGCTCAAGCTGTCAAAGAGCCCATGGTCTTCACCTGTCCTAATTGTCAAAAAAGGATGGTATCACAAGGGTAGTAATAGACTACCACAAGCTCAACGGCATTATGAAAAAGGACTCATACCCATTACACAAATCAATGATGGTTTGAACCAGTTGGGAGGAGAAACTTACTAATACACATGATTTTGATATCTGGCTATTGGCAGATCAAGTTACCTGCGGTGGAACAGGAGAAATGCGCCATTATCACGTCAAAAGGGCTTTTTCAACTGACAAGTATGCCACAGGGGCTGTGTAATGCCCCAGCTACATTCCGATGAACGATGGACACTATCCTTGGCAACTTGAAACTGTCATTCGTTCTTGTATATCTTGATGATATCAACGTTTTCTCCCGCACGTTTTCTGAGCACCTTACCCATTCAGAAGAGGTATTCCACCAGTTGGCTGAGGCCAACATCAAATTAAAGCCCCATAAATGTCACTTTTTCAAGGATCAGCTAGAGTATCTCCTTTTTAGCACTAATGGTGCCCAACCCAAAAGGGGTAGCTGCGATGCATCTTTATTTGCAAAAGGCCAAACAAAGAAATTATTAGAAATAAAAAATTCCTAATATGGCACCTCAGCTAACAGTCTAGGAAGCCATATCAGAAGGTGTGGAAGCTTTGGGGAAACTTTTTTCTGGCGCCTGCTTTAGCTGGTGGACCATGGTGGACAGCATTGGGGTGGGAGCATCAGCGACATGGAGCATAAGGAGGTATAGTTGTGTATTTCTTCATTTATGAGGCCAGCATTGTCCATCGCCTTAATGTGTTGAGCAAGTTGATGCTCAGCAAAGGTGATGAGAGCCAGCACACAAGTGATAGCCTTGATGCGCCAGCGGATTTCAGTATATTCGGCGTAAAAAGATAAGTTTTAGCTGTGTCAATGCATGCATGGCTTGCACCAAAAGCGAGCTCATCAATTTCATACTTTGCATCTTCCTCAAAACCATAAGGGAAATTTGGGATAGGAATACCATCAACCAGAGGTTCCTTTGCCCCTTGGAGTTTCTGGTGGAGCAGGTTATTGTCAGGAGCTGCAGCAGCTTTGGCTGCCTTTTTATTAATATTTTATAAATAGGATAACCGTTTTTAGGACGAAAATGGTGGGGGTGCAATTTGGGAGGATTGAAAAAAACTCCTTCAATGCAAAATCTGGTTTAACGTTATATGACCAGACATTTTTGTCACCTCCAATTAAGACACTTGAAAGGATTTGACTCAGCTTATGCTGGCTCAACCACTGGAGTTGGCAAGTTGGCCACACCTGATTGGCCATAAACTGTCAGTCATGGCAGCTAAGCTGAAACTGTTTCAGCCATTGGCTCAGTTGACGTAAATCAACAAATTTTTATATAATTAAGGTTTTGATTGGCTGTTGCTTTGGAAGCCATGTCAGAATTTGCTGAGGTTGGGGGCGGGAGAATTGAGCCCCACTAAAGAAATTTGGGTTGGCAGCAGCTGAGCTTACACCAGAGGGAGGAGTGGTGGAAGCGATGGAGGTGTCAGCTAGAGTATCTCTGGTTTTTTGTTGATGTAACAGGGCTGCGGCCCCAACCAGCTAAGGTGAGGCCATCTGGAAGATGACCACACCAAATAGTAAGAGAAATATACAAGTATTTTTAGGGATTGTCAGCTACTATCACCGCTTTATGCCCATCTTTAAGTACTGGAGGTCCGCTGTTTGAGTTATTAAAAAAGGATGCCACGTTTGAATAGACGGAATGCCATAAACACTCCTTTATTACACTTTAAACAGCGTTGGAAAATGTGCCAGTGCTACACTACCCAAATTTTGAAAAGGAATTTATTGTACAGATGATAGCGTCTCTTTCTGCTGTGGTGGCAGTTCTGTCCCAAAAAGATGACAAAGGGGAGTAGCACTCAGTGGATTACTGCAGTTGAAGCCTGAATAGCCATGAATGTAATTATACTGTGACTGAGCGGGAGTGCTTAGCTTTGATCTATGCTTATGAGTAATTCAGAGTATGTTTGCATGGCGTAAAGTTTAAAGTTTTAATGGACCACAACTCGTTATGCTGGTTTCAGAACCTTAAGGAGCCTGAGGGGCATCTAGCCCAATGGGCCCTTAAACTGTAAGCTTGCAATTTTGAGATTCTTCACCAACTGGGAGCCAAACACCAGAATGCAGACTGCTTGTCAAGATTACTAACAATTGCAGTGACAGCAGATCTAAGTGACATCATGTAGAATAAGATGCTTAGCGGTAAGTATGATGATGAGCTGCCACAAGTCATAAAGTTTTTGAATGAAATGTGAGCTAATACTTTCCAGCGTAATGGTGAGTTATATAAGTGGATCAGCGATTCAACATTGCATTTTTTGCAATTCTTGACAAGGCCTAATACTATCATGAGCGCACATATGGCCATTGGACATGGGGTGTGCACAAGACAATGGAAATATTGCGGCCTTGGTACTACTGGGAAAGCATGAACTTTGATGTGCTTGATACTATCTCCTCCTGCCACTAGTGCCAAGTGGAAAAGCTGTTCTGCCAGAAGACCTTGTTACAACTAGCGAAACTGCACTTTGCTTGGCATACAGTTTCCATGGATGTTGTTGGCCCTCCGCCAATGGGAGCTAACTGGTCTAAGTACATTTTGATGGTGTCAGGATTCTCCCTTAATTGGGAGAAGCCCCAACTAGGGGTTGTGACCCACCTTCGGGTGGATGCCAGATTGGGCTCCCCATTAACTTGGGGTGAGCCCAATCCAAAGTATTGGGGACCAACCCCAATAAATAAATTGTATTTTATTTAATTCAGCACCAGCGACTAATGCTGAGGATGCCAACCACTCAATTGGGTCATGGCAAAATCCCTTTCAGTGCTTGCACCCAATCGCTTATCCTTTTTGGGCGCACCAGTGACTTATGCCAAGGATGCGCCCATTCCTTGTAATATTATCGTTCATTTTCTCATTTGTTGTCGGTAATCAATGCTGAAACTTTCCAATCCTTCCCTTCCCAATCCCTTGAGGTCATATAAATACCTCAAGGATCCACTTAATAAACTTACCATTTTCTCCCAATCTCCTTTCCTTTTTTTAGCTTTTCTTTGGGCCTTGATGGACTTTTAACTCGCTGGGTGCTTCAGGGCCCTGTTAATAGGGTTTGTGTTAGAGTCCCTCCTCTGAAATCCCAACAATGGTGCTCACTACAGGGACACCCGAGCTCTCAGTGAGAGCTGAAAATGGAAGGAGGAGGGCGGTCCCTGGCCTCTGACCCAAGAGGGAAAGCCAGGGTACTGGGATGTCATCCCCAATGCTGGCCTCAGCGCCAATGCCGGGTGCCAACCCTGATGCTGGGACCTCCTCCCAAAGACAGCTCCCACACCAATGTCAGCCCCACGCCAATGCCAGCCCTGCGCCAATGCTGGGTGATAACCCTGATGCTAGGACCTCCTCCCAATGCCAGCCTCAGTGCCAATGCCAGGTGCTGATCCTAATGCTGGCCCAAGCGCCAATGCTGGCTCTTACACCAATGCCAGGCCACTCCCCAATAATGCTCACCAGGTCCCTCCATTGTGTCCACACCGACCACCTTGGCCCATCCCTCCCCGCTACCAGATCTGGTGCCCCCGCTTCAGCTCTGACCCCTAGTTGAGGCTTGGAGGGGGCTCTGTCAGGATTCTCCATTGTTTGGTGGAAGCCCCAACTAGGGGTCGCAACCTGCCTTCAGGTGGATGCCAGATTGAGCTCCTCATTAACTTGTGGTAAGCCTGATCCAAAGTATTGGGGACTGACCCTGATAATTAAATTATATTTTATTTAATTCTGCACCAGCAACTAATGCTGAGGATGCCGACCACTCAATTGGGTTTTGGCAAAATCCCTTTCAGCACTTGCACCCAATTTCTTATCCTTTTTTACGCACTGGCGACTTATGCTGAGGATGCGCCCATCCCTTATAATATTATCATTTGTTTTCTCATTTGTTGTCAGCAAACAATGCCAAAACTTTCTGATCCTTCCCTTCCTGATCCCTTTAGGTTATATAAATTACCTCAAGGATCCATTTAATAAACTTGCCATTTTCTCTTAATCTCCTTTCCATTTTTAGCTTTTCTTTGGGCCTTGATGGCCTTTTAACTCGCTGGGGGCTTTAGGGCTCTGTTAATAGGGTTCAGGTTGGAGTTCCTTCCCCAAAATCCCAACAGATGGCAATTGAACACTTAACCTGGTGGGTTGAAGCAAGGGCGATATAATATTTGGGGGCGGTCACAGTGACCAAATTAATAAAGGAATGCATTATCCAGTGGCATGGCTGCCTCAGTTCCTCCTTACTGATAATAAAACTAACTTCACTTCCCATATCCTCTAAAAGCTTAATGAGCTGATGGTCATCTGAGGGGTTCTGACAACCCCATACCACCCCAAGTCCAGAGGAATGGTTGAGTGGGTCAATGGGACTTTAGTGAACATACTCCATAAAATATTAGCGGATTGACTCTCATATTGGAGTTCCCTTTTGTCCACCCCCATCTTCGCCTATAATATTAATTATCATTATGCCACGGGGAAGAGTCCCTTCCAATTAGTATATGGATGATACCCTGCTCTTCCAGCGCTGCTATACGCCTGTGTTGAAGATACTGGCGGAATGGATCCTCAATGTTATTTAATGACCCTAGATGACACATTAATCAAATTTCAAACATAAGCATACTTGTTTAATTTAGATAAGAAATATAAAGACTCAAGCTGCCAATCAGGTACAATATAGTGGGTTAGCCCATTTCAAAGATAGGGACATGGTTTTATTCTATGGTCAACATGCTTTTGGGCGAAAGCACAAGTTGGTTAGTATTTTGATTGGGCCGTTCAAAGTTATTGAGAAGACAGGTATGACTGCATATACTAAAAAGAACCATGCGAGCAGTCAGATCATCAACCAAGTGCATGCCAATTTCCTATGGGTGTATAAGCAATAGGAACCTTATCATCCAGTCAAGGGGGTAATGTTACAATTCTGATATGACTGGAAGATAAGTTCTAAGTTGTTATGACGGAATGGATAGAATCCGCGAGTTGATATGAGTTA
Source organism: Massospora cicadina (assembly GCA_022478985.1). Lineage (NCBI taxonomy): Eukaryota > Fungi > Entomophthoromycota > Entomophthoromycetes > Entomophthorales > Entomophthoraceae > Massospora > Massospora cicadina. The sequence continues at coordinate 143,737 of JAKSZP010013324.1, read as the reverse complement.
TTATTTAATTGAGTGACTCAAGATGAGACAATATTGGGTTGGTACAGATGGTTATTGGATCACTTCCATATGAGGCAATTAGGAGATATTTATGTACAATGAATAGTTGGTAAATCGCCTCAAATTAGGCGATCATGAAATAATGAATGAAGAATTGCCAGAGCCAATGAGATATGGTATTAACTTTCTAAGCCAAGGAAGCAGTATTGTCCGAAGTTGCTGAGTTATAGGTGATATGAGATGATTGAGAAGGGAAGTTGTTAATAGTTTAGAGTGAGAGGAACAGTGAAAATACACTGTATTTTATTATATTAAATAAAAGAGTGTTGTGGGAGCAAGTGCTCCATATACATTAAAAGTTTATTCTGTTGTTTCAAGGACTATAATCATCATACCATTGGTCCTACTGCTCAGTGGGTTGATCCCTGTGCAAAATCCCTTTGGTGTATCTTCAGAATACCGCCGATTTTATGATAAAATACTTTAGATGTTATAAAATCTGTGACCAGTTCTTAGTAGAATCCTATTAACTGGAGTAATGGTTTCATTCCCCCTATTCCGCCTAATAGGTCATTCCAAGATAGGGGTTGCTTCATACCCCCAGAAAAATTGTCAATATGACCTTGAAGTCATCCCTCCCATCAGCTTGAAATTAGCTCAACTTCATAAAGAAAAAAATCCCTTTTATAGATCTGAAGGGGACAGGGTAGTGAAAATACTTTAGCAACCAATCACCACTTAGGAACTCTAGTATTCGCCCAAACTAACAATATGTGAAAGATGGATGATTGGTGGGACTACATTAAAATGCTCCCCTATGATTACATCATTCCAAAGGTCAATCTAACATCTAAATTCAAGCTTTATCAAGATGATAAGGTTCTCAAGGGCGGTGATAGGCTAAATTGTCATTTAGACAAATTTGAAATGCCCTCTGCCTAACTTAGGGTTGGGGATTAAACTGTGATGACCAAAAATAATCAAGATTGAGATCCGGTATCTCAGTCTATTGAGATTGTAAAAACCCCATCAGAGATATCCGATTCTCAGATAGACCAACAGTCAACCCTTCAGAGTTATCAGCCTCCTCTGAAGGATGAGGCTAAGCAATCTGAAGGGGCAAAACATCCCACAAGAAGGTCAATCTCATCTAATAAGAACCTTATCAGATCTGACCATCACGAGTATGGCAATAATATTCAGTAATAACAGTCATCTATTAGGAAAGATCTTGCCTCGGGTGAATCACAAAAATCATCACAAAGAACTACCAAATCTACCCCTATAAATTTCCCTCATTTCTAACTAATAAAGTACCACTATTTTTGTCTCACGTAGCTCAATTTTGATCTATTTTTTTAGTACTAGATGGTCCCAACCCAAATTGATCTATTCATAACAGAATTCTTTATTTCTGATTGGAATCAATTATTGCAATGGAACTAATAACTTCATTGCGCTTCTGTCTATCTTTGCTAGAGCCACAAAACTAATATTTTTGTAGCCTTCATAGTGCCTGAATTAATAATTTCTATCAAATTACCAACACTGGTGCTTTCTGCAAGGTCTGCTTCTGAGGCTACCTGATGAAAACATAATTTCATGACGATGAATATGTCTAGTGAAGAAAGCACCTCTTCCGAGGAATCAATGTTATTACCTGATGGGTACACTCCAATAGGCAGGAGATGCCTTCCGCTAATATCAGTAATCTTTAATTTCGAGCTTCTATGGACTTGGCCATAGAGGGCCCTGACCAAGATAATTATCAAATTCAATCTTCAGATGTAGAAGAAACGGTCAAAGGCTTAATAAGGGGGCTATCCAACCCGGTGGCTGTCCTAACCAAGACCAAGAATCCAAGGCTGCCGCTAATATGATGTATTTATACAACATAGAGGTTTTACAACATACCAAAGTCAGTTTGGCTAGAACACAGCAGTACCTCCAGCAGTACATACGTCCCGCCACTCATCACGTACTCCAGATTTTGGGATCGCATCATCTCAAGATCTAACACCAGTTGACCCTGGCGCAACAATTTCATTCTCAGTTATCCTCCTTCTATGAGATGGCTTCTAACTTTGGTTGGTACAATTGGGAAGCCATACTCGATAATAGAAGGGAGATTAAAGATCTACATAACCATCTGGTGATAATTGACAATGGAGTTGTGGGGTACATCAGCCAAGAAGTATCTCAACAGGTTAGTGATGTTGCTAATCCTATACACCTCTGAATCACTAGATTGAAGATGAGATTACTAGACAACTGGGAAAATTGCGGGCCCAACATGAGAAAGGTTTGTTGAACTTGACGTGCTACTCCAACAACTTGTTTGAATTGTGGATACTTTTATAGAAGGTGGACCTGGTCCTGCTGGTCCTCATGGTCCACCTAGTTCTCCTTCGGTGATCCCAGGACCCCCTGGTGAATGGGGTCCTCAAGGCCCTGTGGGTCAACAAAACCCACCTGGGCCTGCAGGTCGCGATGGTTTGCAAGGACCCCCCAGACCTCCCTGTCCCCCTGGCTCCACGCTTTCAATTCACGATTCTGAACCTTTGAGTCTAATATTATCAAGAGTACAGGCGTTAGAAACTCAAATCCAAACCATAGCTCAAGGGTGTTTCTTATCTTTAGATAGCCTTCTGAATGACCTGGATTATTCTCTAACCAACTTATCAGATGGCGTGGATAATGCTCATCATCTACGCAATGCTAACCAAACTATGTAAGAAACCCAGTTTTCATTATTATCAGCTTCCATTATATGATTAACTGCTAAATGCGGAGTACTCAAGAATAAGCAAGAAGAGATGCTCACTGCAATTTCCAACTTAACTCAAACGTCTGCAAATGACCATATTATTCAATGGGTTCGTAAAATTACAGGATGACCTCAACCATTTAAGGCAACAAGTTGACCAAATTCCCACTCAAGCCCATATCCCAGAGTCTGAACCCTCCAAAGCTGATCCAGTCATGACATTGGGTGTACATCTCTTGAGCAATGAACCCACTACATTCAAACCTACCTTTTTAGGATAAGTTTGAGCCGGGTGAAGGTAGCATACATTCATTTCTATTTGTCTATTAGCAAGCAATGGATGGGGCGACAGATCAACAGAAAGTACGGCATATTACCTCTTGTCTTAGCCAGTTCACTCAATGAATCATGGTTCCTCACCTTAAGGTTTGCAATATGTGGGCTCAAGTAAAACAGCCCTTATTAAGGAATTTTGGGAGTGATCAAATCCTATCAAATCAAAAGCAAGCCTTTATGAGCATCCAAATCAAGCGAGGAGAGTCAATCCAATATTTTGCTAAGAGATTTTATCATGAGGCCCAGACTCTCACTATTTGTGATCATATTACTGTATATTATGCCATTTCTGCTGTGATGAGTGCGTTTGCTTCTCATACTCAGTTATTACTGCATTAAAAATCACTTAAAAGAGATATCAGATCTATTCTCAACATCAAAGAGGCGCTTATGGAGATTCTTAATTGTGTGGTACACCTGAACTCCACTAATAGCCCTTGTTCTTATATCCATGTGATGCCACCTAGACCCAAACCTAAACTGAAGAAGGAGCCGTGCAACTATTGTGGTCTAGTGGGACATATGGAAACTCAATGTTGGAAAAAACAAGCAGAAGAGTCGAAAAAGAGGAGTCAGCATAGGGCATGAGGCTCCCTCTGCTGACCTACCTCCTGTGCCTCAATCGAAATCTTTTAACACTCCTAAAGACTGTTATGTGATAGCCGCTCTTGGTGAACTTAATATCCCTGATGAATTATCCAACAAAGATACTATTTCTTCTTACGCTTCTGTTTCTTCTTTTAATTCAATTTGACCATTTAGTCCCTCAGTATTTTAAATCCCACACTTTGGCACTGATGTGAGCCTGGTGTAAATCATAGTGCATAAGGTGAAAGTTTTGGCTATCATCAATATGGGATCACCCATAAATGTGATCTCATCCAGACTTATGAAAAAAGTCAAAGTGGCGCTGAACTTAAACCATTCTCAATACTATAAAACTGCTTGTCCTTCATACACTAAATCTATAGGAGCTTATTCTTCCCTTCCAATGCAATTTGGAAAGTTGTTTGTTTTAGCCCTTGCAGTAGTGTTGGATAATAACTGCTATGACATTCTCTTGGGAACCAAACTTCTCATTGATTTTGATGCGATAATCAGTATTAAGGTCAATTACCTTTCTTTAATTGGGTACCATGTACCTTTAATTTTACAAGATTTCCCAATAGCAAAGGCAAACTCAAATGATGCGTTTGCTTATTGGAGTATCTTACTTCTATCTCTCGTATAGAGTACCAAATTTGGGGACCAAGGACTATTCTTCTGCCTCAGTCAGCTTGTGCCTCTGAAGGGATGCCTTTATAATTTAACAATCCAATTACTATTTCTCCAAAAGCTCAAGTCATAATTGATACTAGAGTACAAGTATTTGTACCCGCTGATCATTTATTATAGACTTCCAGTAACAGAAATCCCTCTCATTTGGAGGCCTTAACCTGCCCTGGTATCCTTAATCCCGCTTATGATGAGAATGTTCTAGTTATACTAGCTAATTTCACCTCTCAACTATACAATTGAATTGATATACCTTATCGCTTATGTGTGGCCTACTCCTGTAACTGAAATTATATCCATCTCTGGATGTGGGGATTTACGTGATTTTGGGTTGGAAAAACCACATATCATTGCTAGAGTTGACGTCAAATTTGGAGACTCACTCACTCCATAACAACAGCATGAAGCCGAGTCTCTGTTTGAATAGTATGCAGATGTATCCCTAAGGGTCCCAGAAATTTTGGGCTAATGAAAGATGTGCAGCTTCAGGTGAAAAACTGAGGATACTCCCCCTATTTGAGCCCGGCCTTATTGCAAATCTAAAGTTGAGGAGGCTCAGGTCTCAAATTGAAACAACTCCTTGATGTGGGGCTACTAATGCCTTCTCAATGTCCATGGGCTTCTCCCTACTTCTCATCCAAAAAAAGATGGAGGCCATAGAGTGGTTATGGACTATCGTTGGCTCAATGCTGTTACCCAAAAGAATTTTTATCCTCTATCTCGCATTGATGATTCATTGAGACTATTGTCTGGGTCACAATTCTTCTTGGCTATGGTCTTGTGAGTGGCTATTGGAAAATTGACCTGGCTCCGAAAGACTATCAAAAATGCGCCTTAATCTCTAGTGAGGGGTTATTTGAGCCTACTCGTATTCCGCAGGGGCTTTGTAATGCCCCTGCTACTTTTCAACAAGCCATGTATGGCTTATTTGGGGTTTAAAACTTTCCTATGTTTTGGTTTACTTAGATGATATTAATGTTTTCTCTCACTTCTAAAAATCATTCATCTCATTTAAAGGAAGTATTTGTTCATATGTGTCACGCTTCACTTAAGCTAAAACCATATAAGTGTACTTTTTTCAAAACTGAGATGGAATTCTTAGGCCATAAAGTTAATTGCAATGGGATTTTACTCTTATCTAATAAGATACAAGCTATTTTGGAAATGCCTTTTCCAAAAGGCTTGCACAATATTCAAGTGTTTTTTAGGGATGGTTGGTTATTACTGATAATTCATCCCCCATTTTGCTGAGATTGTGGAGCCTTTAGTTTACTTATTGCACAAGGAAGTTATTATCTTATGGGAAGAATTGCTGAAGCAAGCTTTCAATGTTTTGTTCCAAGCCTTAGTTAGTGCCCCAATTTTAGCCCATCCTGATTTTTCCAAACCCTTTATCCTATTTACTAATGCCAGTGATGTTGCTATTGGGGCCATTCTGGCTCAGCATGATACCAACTTACTTGATCTCATCGTATATTATAGTAAAACCCTTTCCAAGGCAGAACGCAATTATAGCATTACCAACTTGAATGCCTCGCAGTCCTATCACCATAAAGCATTTTTGCCATTACCTCTATGGCAAACATTTAACCATTGTCACAGATCATGTTTCCTTGAAATGGTTACAACAAATGAAGGATCCTGAGGGGCGCTTATCTAGATGGGCGTTAAAGTTCCAGAATTATGACTTTACAATTCAACATCGCACTTGAGCTATACACCAAAATGCTGATGGACTTTCTTGATTACCTATTCTAACGTTATTCTCTGCTGAGGAGGATTGTATCTATGATCTGATTGGCAGACCTGAGCTCTGGTATCGTGAATCTAAGGACGTTATAGCGAAGCTACAATCCTTAACTGAAGATACTCAAGGTAAAGAAGGTTCCTTATACAAGAAGTTGGGATCTAAATGGTTGCCTTTTATTTGGCCCTCTGTGAGGACTGATACTATTAAGGAGGCTCATTAAACTGTAGGGCGTGGAGCTGTCGCTAAGACTTTACAGTGGTTGAAAAATCATTGTTACTGGGATAACATGCTGGAAACTGTACACAATGCGTTGGAGACTTGTCTCACTTGCCAACAATAATGGGGTGGAAATCTGATGTATCTACACAAAATTGTGGGACCTTAAGAACCTTTTTCTACTATGAGTATTGATGTGGTGGGCCCTCTCCCTACTGCCACTTATGGACATCGTTATATTATATTAGCTATAGACCATTTTACCAAATGTATTGAAGCTGTCTCTGTTTCTACGGTCACTGCTAATGCTCTGCATCTTTCCTTTTTATGCAAGTTTTCACCCGGCATGGTAGCCCAAAAGTTCTATTATCAAATAATGGGACCAACTTTATTTCTCAGGTGGTATCTGAGCTTACTAAATTAATGGGTACTTATCAGTTGTTTAAGACCCCTTACAATCCTTCTACTAATGGTGCGGTCAAATGAGAAAATGGTACCCTTGTATTCATTCTTCAAAAGATGGCCTCCAACGATCCTAATATATGGAATCTCTACTTACCTAATACAATGTTAGCCTATAGGGTTAGCTACCATAGTACAATTGGAATGTCTCCCTTTAAAGGCTCTTTATGGTCAGGATCCTATTATACCCTCAAGTTACAACCTATACTTGCGGATGCTACCCTGCAAGCTACTGATTTAGCTATGAGGAGACTAGCTGATAAATTATCTGAGTACGAGCTTTAGCTTTGAGTTCTCCTGCTTCTACAACCTTAAAAGAGGGAACTAGAACCAACGCTATTCAACCTACGCTGCCTGAATACCAAGTTTTGGATCTTGTACTCTTCTATCATCATAGACCTGGAGGAGAGATTCACAAACTTGATACCTTATGGGCTGGCCCTTACCATATTATTTATTGTTGGGGTATTTAATACTCCATTGCAGCTAATGATACTGGTATGTTATCAATAGAGTTCATAGTAGGTTTCTTTGTAAGTATGTGCCCCCTAGGCAAGATCTTAAGGGGGCATTGTTGGGGATTCAACAGCGATTTCCAAAAATAATCAAGATCGAGATTTGTTATCTCACTCTAATGAGATTGTAAAAACCCCATCAAAGATATCCAATTCTCAAATAGACCAATGATCAACCCTTTGGAGTTATTGGCCGCCTCTGAAGGATGAGACTAAGCGATCTGAAAGGCAAAACATCCCACAAGAAGGTTGATCTTATCTAATAATAACCTTATCAGATCTGACCATCACAAGTATAGCATTAATAATCAGCAATATTGGTCATCTATTAGGAAAGATCTTACCTCAGGTAAAGCACAAAAATCTTCACAAAGAACTACCAAATCTACCCCTATAAATATCCCTCATTTCTAACTAATAAAGTACCGCTATTTTTGTCTCACATAGCTCAATTTGGTCTATCCCTAACAGAACTCTGTACTTCCAATTAAAAAAAATATTGCAAAGGAACTAATAACTTTGTTGCGCTTGTGTCTATCTTCACTAGAGCCATAAAACAATAGTTTTATAGCCTTTGTAGCGCCTGAATCAGTGATTTCAATTGAAATACCAACACTTAGATTACATTGCATCTTGCTATTAGCACAAATTAGTGTAAATATATTAAGCTCATAAAGTTAATAAAGGTTCTTTCTTTCAGATCCCAAAGTTTTACTTTTATTATTGACCTAAAAGTATTTTCTCCTTGTGGTGTGTATTATTCCTCTTATATAATCATAAACAGAAACTGCGAGTTTTAATACTCCTGAAACTGCTGTATAGTTGAAATCCTGTCCCAATAGCACCTGTAAGCATATACCCAAGCTAGGTCATAATAAGTAGTTCTTTACTACAGGGGCAGCCTGCACACCACAATTTTATATCAATAAAATGGATGGTATTCAAGTGAGTAACCATCCTACCCTTTCCACCAAAAAAGAAACAAGATTAGTTGCTCTTGAACTGCAACTAGCCAGTGTGCTGTCCCTCCCTAAAAGCTTGAACAGTGCCCTCTTCTACTCCACAGGAGGCCATCCCTTCTGTCCCTTTTAACCTTCCCCACTATAAAGAAAAATTCGCCCCCAGTGAGCGTAGCGTTGCTTCATTTATATACGTCTATAAATCTGTCATGAAAGGTGCGATTGACCAACAAAAAATCAAGCACATCCTCTCTTTCCTGACTCGCATAGCCCAGGAGTTGATGGTTTCTCAGATGGGCACTCTGAGTACCTGGGCAGAGGTTAAGGACGCGCTTATCGCTGAATTTGGCTTAAAGCAGATTCTAAGCAGGGTAAGCAGTCCTTTATTCTTTAGCATATATGAAGGAGATATGATTACTGCTTTTGCTGATTAGTTCTACCTAGCCGCTTAGACGTTGTTAATGTCTCACAGGCTCACTCTTGATGACGCCGTCTCTGCCATGCTAGCTGTGTTAGCTTCTCAACCTTCCTTATATAGGCATATAATCTCTATGAAACGAAATATCCAGAAGGTCTGCGAAATAAAAGAGGCTTTATTGGATGTTACAGAGTTTTATAAAGTGGAGACTAATCAAGGAGTTGTGGTGAGCCCCCAAGCTCGAACCATTGAAGTTTTTTACCTGTAGGACAGTGGCAAAGGCCCTGGTTACTCCCCTGGTCCCTTCTGTGCCTACTCGCTCCCTGAAACCTTCTCCTTATGTGTGACTCACAACAGACATAACTCAAACCTATGAGTATGAAACCCCTAAGCTAGCTAATAACGTGCTCAAACACAAGCTCATTGAAGCTGAAAGGCTTTCTCCCCAGAGAAAATGGTAGTTGCGCGCCCTAAGGGCATCCACTGTAAAAAAGAAGGCGCCGTTGTAAAGGCATATTGTAGGGGGTTAGCCAACCAAACTGAGGTGTCTGTTTTTAATATCCCTCCTCTCGCTCCTTTGATTTGTATAGACAAACCCTCAGAGGACAAATCTGAAGGGGGTTAGGAGGACGTAGGACAATAAGTCCTTAGAGCCCCAGTGGAGGTAGGAACGCCGTACTGGCTGAATCCTAAATGAATTAACAAGGCCGTGATACCTTAAGACACCTATCTCAGCTAAGTTCTGAGGTTCCTTGAGGTTATTGACACTGTTAGTGATGAGAACCATTTCCTAGCCTTGTTGATTCATTCTATTCAGCATATTCATGATCTAAATTCCATTAAATATCAATCCCTGAAAACCCTAAAAATTGTTTCTGTTTTTTATCTTAAGGAGTTTTTTGTTCTTTCCCTGATTTTAGTGGGACTGTAACCCAGGTGGAAGTAGTCATCAATATTGTATGGGTCATGTCCACCCTCGACACTGAATCCCTGGTGAACGTTATCTCATCAAAATTATCAAAAGGATTAAGCTGGTGCCTGACTTGGATTACACTCAAGAGTTTGGAACCGCAGGTCCTAGTAACATTCGCGCCATTGAGGCTTAATACTACCTTCCCTTTTTAATTACAAAAAGATAATCTTATTAGCCCACGCAGTGGCTTTGGACAATATCACTTATGGTATGCTCATAGGTATGCAGTTCATGATCAAATATAATGGTATCATTAACTTGAAACAGGGTATCTATCCCTGCTCAACTAGGAGGTCCCTTTAGTTCTATTTAATAAAGAACCTAACAAAAAGAATACTTCTTCTTGGTCAAGTACTTATCATCTGCACTATTGCTGCACTACACAACATCCAGGCACAATACAAAAAGGCTGCCTTAGTCAGTGGACGCCTCAGTGGCCATTCCTTTTAACGCCTCAGAGGAGATGGTAATAAAGTCTGGGGAACAATGGGTGGTTGACATCGAGATTACTTTACAAATTCCCCAGAACTGCCTATTCCACATAACAAGTACTAATGGAGTAAGTCATCTAGAGCCCTGAGTGCTGCCTGGAATCCTAGATCCTGCCTACCAGATACCCATTAATATTCTGCTGGGGGACCTTTCCAAGCAGGACTGTAATGTAAAAAAACAAGAGATAGGAAAAGGTCTGATCATTCCCCTTGTGATATAGAAACAGTTTGCTGCCTTGGGTCTATGTTGGAAATGGAATTACCCTTTGATAAACTGTTGTGTGCTTTTCCTTATGTTCATATCTTATATGAACTAATCTCAGATGAGCTTAAAAAGTCCACTCGTTATTAGATGTCTACATTAATATCTCTCTAAGACTGACCGTGACTATGGGCACATGAAGGATTGGAGCCACACAGTTGATGTTGGGGATGCCAGTCCTATTCGATCTAATCCCTACCATAAGTCAAAGGTCAAAGAGCAACAGATATGTATGGAGGTCAAGAAGCTTCTATAAGCTAGGTTACTAGTCCTTTCACAAATCCCTTGGGCGTCTCCGTTATTTCTCATTATAAAAAATAATGGAGGTCATTGAGTAGTTATGGTCTACCAAAAATTGAACAATCTCACTAAGAAAGGAAGCTATTCCATCTCTTGCATTGATGATGCGCTTGCACAACTCTCTGGCTCCAGATTCTCTTCCGCTATGTATTTGTCCACGGATACTGAAAGATGGGCCTCTCCACCCAAAATCAGGAGAAATGCTCTCTCATCTGCAGTGTAGCTTAATTCAGCCCACTAGGTTGCCCCAAGTGTTGTGCAATGCACCCACGTCATTCCAATGAGACATGGATCACATCTTGTGGGATCTTAGGCTAAGTTGGGCGATAGTCTATCGCAATGACATCACTTTCTTTTCTGAACTTTCAACGAGCATCTTGCTTATTTAAAAGAAGTTTTCTCAACGCCTTTGCGTATTCAACACCAATTTAAAACCCTCAAAGTGCAATTTTTCAGAAACAAATTAGATTTTCTTGGACATATTATTTCACAAGATGAAATTCAGCCTCTGCAAAATAAGATAGAACAAATTCCAAAGTGCCTTCGCCATAAATCCTGAGAGTTATATAGGTCTTTCTTGGTATGAAGAGATACAACCATCAATTCATCGTTAAATTCTCTCAGCTCAGTGAGCCCCTCGTTCGCCTGTTGGCAAAAACCACGCCTTTATCTTGATGTGATGAACAAAAAACTGCGTTTGATACGTTAAAAGTTGCTCCAAACAAGCCCCATCCTACGCCACCCTAACTATGGTAAATCCTTCCTTCTTTTTTACCAATGCTTCTGATCATGCCTTTGGAGTAATCTTAGCCTAATTGGAAGAGAACGGCGTGGATCACCCCGCGTCATTCTTCATCAAGGTGCTGTCAAAGGCTGAACGCAACTACAGCGTCACTGAGAAGGAGTGCCTGCTGTCTTACCAGCTATGAAATACTACCGCTTATTTTTGTATAAAACTACCCTCATCATAGTTAACGACCACGTCTCCCAGAAATGGCTTCAAGATATTTAGGATTCTACTAGGAGGCTGGAATGTTGTTCCTTAAAGCTCCATTATGGCATGAAGGTCAAACACCAAGTTGGAACACGCCATATGAACATCAATGGATTTAGATGCTTTCTGTCCTTTATTTAAATAATGGTGAAGCTGAGAGGTTTCATGATCTCCTTATGACCCCTGACGCCTGGGATGATGAAGATGATCCCATTAAGAAAATGTTAGCAAGACACTCTCACAATACAAAAAATAGAGAGCAGGAAGTTTTACAAAAAGATAGGGACCCAATGGCTTCCCTATCTCTGGCCCTCAGAACGAATACCTGCTATCATGGAGACTCATTCTACCCTTGTGCAAGGCGGGGTAAAGAAATCTATAAGTGGATTAAAGATCAGTTAGATTGAGAAGGAATGATGGATTCCATTATTGAAGTCCTAAATGTCTGCTTAACCTGCAAAAAAGCAATCCAGTCTCAAGATTAAATACAAATATCAACTTACTACCCCTCAGCAGCCCTTCCACATGATAAGTTTAGATTGGTGGGTCCCCTCCCCATACCACAAGTGGGAACCGATACATACAAGTAGTAATTGACCACTTCACTAAATGGATAGAAACAGTGGCTCTCACACACAGAACTGGTAAATCTACTGCTACTATCCTCCGCCATTCCATTTTCACCAGCCATGGTTGCCCCCAGGTCCTGCTCTTTGACAACGGGAAGAACTTTACCTCCATAGTGGTCAATATACTAGCTACCTCCATGGGAGCCCATCAACTCTTTTCCGCCTTTATAATCCTTCTACAAATGGTACATTAGAAAGAGAAAATGGAACTTTAGTATCCATATTATGATAAATGGCCACTTCAGACCCTCTGCACTAGGATCAGTTCTTGCCTAGTGCACTTATGGCCTATCACATTAGTTATCATCAGATACTGAAAAGTCTTCTTTTCATGTTGTATGGCAGGGAAACTGGGATAATTGCCTTTAATTCCAAAGATGTTTACCAGCCTAGACTGATGACCCTGGTAAGGCCATGAGGAAGTTGGCCCAACTTATCATACAACTATAATCTGATGCTATGACTAATCTAGCAAAAATGATCACCAAAGAAGGCTAAGCGGCTAATAATCTCAGACCTCTATTACCCTCTTTTAAAGTCTCTTCATATTTTCTATTATCATAATCAAAATAACCCAGAAGAGAGAAGCTTGTGTCCATCTGGAAAGGACCCTTTGCTTTCGCCTACAAGAGAGGTGATGAATATTCTATCAATTCTCTTACTTCTGTAATTATTATCAACTGATTAAATGGATGATTCTTATGATCTATTTGCCCTCCAACATCCTTGAAGGGTGTAATGTCAGACAATTAGAAGTTTAGCTAGTAGAAAGAATGTTCTCTTGTTAAATACTTTAAAGGTTATAAAATCTGTGAACTGTTCTCAGCGGAATCATATTAATTGGAGTAATGATGTTAAAAAAATTTTATGACTGGACAATAAACCATAAATCCAGCGGATTAGATCTTATTAGTCAATGTGAGCCTCCAAATTTGGGTGGTATATTATGTCAATGTGAAGTGAATCAATCAAGTTGTAATGTTTTGGTGAATAGTGTGAATTCCACCAGTGCCTCAATGATGAGGCAAATCCCTAAAATTGGAGTGGATAAATATTAACCAAGCGAAAGGGTCAAAGGCTGACTAAGGGTACTGAGGATTAAGAGCTGAGCCAGAGAATGAGAGAGGGAGATTTTTTGGAAGTAGAACTAAGGAGAGAATTAGAAGAGATAGTCTGCAGTTATATATATAATAAAGCAATATATGTTGGAGCGATAGCCTCATATTTATATATAATTATTATTTACCAAGAATCAGTTACCTTCATATTGTTTGTTTGCTGCTCATAGGTGTCATACCTGTGCAACCTCTTAGAGGATCTAACCAATACTGCCAAAAGTTAACAGTAGTGCTCACTACAGGGGGCCACTGGTCAACTGTAGTACAACGGCAACTAGGGCATCATGACGAGCCCCTACTCTTTAAGTTAGAACTTAATATGATTTCACGATCAATACTCCAATGAGCTGATGGTGACATCTAATAAGGAACTGGCACTGTTTATGGTAATGGAACCAGGAGATGAGGAAACCAGAATGGACTTGCAGTTAGCAGCTTGTCCCGCGTTGGAATCAGACCAACAAGGCAGATCCACTAATGTAACCCCTCAGCAACTGCAGGGTATCATGGAATGGCTCTTGCGGGGTTACTGCCTCTATGAAGGAGATGTGAATGAACATGTCTTAAGTCTATTTTATAATCAACGTGACCAAGAAGCATGTTATGAATTGTATATTTCTTGCCTCAACGCTACCACAACAGGGTTGTCTCGCTGGCTTGGCTCCCAGGGAGTTGAGGAATACCTGGTTGCATATGTTCAACCTTTGATCCACCAACTACTGTGTGTTGGCTTGACATAACATTTAAATTGGCGATGTCATATGTTTTGTCCAAGTGCAACAGAACGACACTTGCCTCTTACTTGAAAGCTTATACCACTCTTTTTTGGAAATCCAGGGGTGCTAGTGCATGTAGACAGTCGTGTCATGGATGTCTGCCACCACTTGGACAAATTGGTTCCATTCTTAAATAATGAGTTGCCCCAATTAATAGGAGAATTGTTAGACTGTTGTGGGATTTTGGGTGAATGAGTACGGGATGTTATGATACTGGATAGTAACACCAAGCGCTTTATGATAGAAATTTCCAAATGGGTGGAAGAATTTGACACTGCTTTGGCTTGATTGAGGGGCCAGGTTACCCTGTTAGAGCGGCAGATGACTGATCATGCCAATTCAGAGGAAATCAAATTTAGCCAACTTTGAGCTGAGTGGTGTAATCAGCGGGTGACCAACCATTTAACCAGCTCTTTCTTGGAAAACTCATAATTTAGCCCTTTTTCTAGGCTAGAATAATCAGTTGGAGAGTTCCAGCCAGGTGGCTTAGGGCTGATTTATTACTCTTCCATTTATTTAGATGATGGAGTACGCTGATATTCGAGTGCTTTTGAATAATTTTTGATAGTCTAGTGAGGAGCTAGTGCGTTAACAAACCAAATTAATCAATCAAGTGGATGAAGAAAACTGACAAGTGCATGACACTGGATGGCAGAATGCGAGAATGCAGGGCATGTTGGAGAATGTCATCATATGGCTTCAGGAAATGGAGCTTAAACTGGACAAAGAGTGATAATTCTACTGTAAGTTACAGAAAGAAGTTAAGGAGCTGAGGTAGGGGTGAGAAATGAGCGGTGTCCTTAATATTCATTCAAATTGAAGCAGATAATAAACTACCTTTTTGCTGTATGGATGGGGAGAGGAAGGTAAGGGTGCAGCCAACGGCAATTCTGGCAAGAAATGCTAAAGTTCAGCTAGCAAGTACCCCCAGTGGTTGCGGTAGTCCCTCCCAGCAATCCAGCCTCTTCCCAGTCAACTATGGCAGATTTTCATCCATCCTTGCGTCCCTATTCTTACTCACAAGGGGATATTCCCCTAAGTCGATCTGAACCTATCCTGTCTGCTCCCCAAAGCTGAAGCATGGAACCAGGTGATTTTGTACAGATCAAGAAGTTGCCGCCTTTCAGTCAAATGTTACATGCATAGATATTTATATAGTTCAAATTCGCCATGGAAGGAGCATCATACTAGTATAAAGCTAAACTGTTGCTATCTTCTCTGGATGTTGAGAGCGCTGACCAAGTCACGTTACCCTAAAAAGTAGTACTGTAACATATCAAGAGGTGAAGGAGACTGTGTTCTCTCTTTTTGGATGTATGGCAAAGATGGTGCAACACAAGGCCGAGTTTATTAAAAAACAGTTTGAAATGAATGATTCCCTGGTGGAGTTCACAGAGCAGTTCACAAATGAGGCCCATGTGTTATTAGAGCAAATATCTTAACCAACGAGGACGTGTGCATAGCAATGACAGTGGCGGTTAAGCTATATATAAAGAACTGTATAACGCTATGACCCACATTCTTCAAGAAGATGCGGAGCGTTATCAAATTGTTAACTCTTTACACCATCTCTCTGTCACATTTAGTGCTCCAACGTGGAACGGAAATCCCCTGCAATTACCACCGCATCCCCATCAGTAAATTGACTACAACGACCTGGTTTTATTCTGTTGGGCAATACTCACCTATTTAATATGTTAGCGGGTCCTTTCCATTCTCCTTATGCACAACTGGCTCATCACTGGCTTAATTACAATTCTTTGTTTAACTTATGACCCAGACCTTTTTGTGTGATCCAGAGACAGGAGCCGTTTATGAATTCTTGTTTCTCGTGCAGCTAAAGAGGAATTGGAGTAGAGATGGGATGCTCTAACTCTACTAATCCAAGTTTATTTGTCCCTAATATTTCCCACACATCACTTTGCTTCAGTCCCAGTACTCACCTTGATGACTTATTATATCAACAACTTCCTCACAATATCTCAGTCTCAACCCAAGAAAACGACCATAACCCTACAGACTCAAAGTTCCGCTGAGATGTGCAAAAGCTGTATGACTGGAAAATTCTTAAGCGAAATAGAACAGGTGAAGTCAGACCCTCAACGGACGTCATCTCCCTAGTGGGGTGAACGTTGCATTTCCTGTAGAAAAAATTTCTTGAGAGTTTTCTCATGTTGGAGCTAGTATTGACACTTTTTTTGGTAACAAAAAGCCCTTGGATGTTCATGTAATAAACACCAACAGTTCTTCTTATTTAGAGTGTACCTACTGTGTTATCTTTGTTCAGAACACAAAAATCTGAGCTTTTATAGATACTGGCGCGTCAATCCTATAATATCCACAAAACTCGTGGCTAAGCTTCCGCTGAAGCCTGATGTGGAACATCAAGTAGTGTATGGACTGCAGTGGCACAGAGCACTGTGTCAGAGGGTGCATACAGCACATTACCTATGAGGTTCAATTTGGTCAGGCTTCCGCCCCAGAGGTGGTTCTGCCTAATAATTAAATGACATTTGATTGGTGCCATGTTCATGCATTAAGTTTGGGGCAGTGGTCAATATGGTGATAGAAGCTATTAATATCCTGTGACAACAGATCACATCTATTTTACCTCCATCAGAGTCCCAAAGGACCCAATATGCTCCAGTAAAATCAATTCTGTGTATAGCGGCAGTGTGATTCATGTTCAATATTAATAAATGAGAGAAGGACCAGAGCTCTTCATAACCAGATTTACAAGTACAACTGTATTCTGATACAGGCTGCGAATGCTGTAAGTATATCTTCTGGGCATCAGAGCATACTAAGGAGGGAGATTGAAATAGACATCCCAGAAGAGCTATATGGGTAAACTATGGGGCCCTACCAGAAATCGTGGCTTGAACCTCATGCGGCTCCCAAATTACTGTTACCAGGACATGGGGAAGTGAAAGTATTGACAGTGACCCTATAGAAGTAGTCTATGATGGTCCAAAGGCACCAAGTGGTGGCTTATATACATTTGACTCCTATTAATGAAGATCATTTTATTCACAATTTTGGGTTTTGAAGGTCCTCAGCCTACCTGTAAAAACTCATTTGGAGTAATTAAAGTTGTTCCTCTAGAAGCTCTGACTGGGTATCAGAGGAACAGGAGGATAGGGTGATGTCCCTGTTTGCAAAAATACTAAGAAGTTTTTCGCATCCACCAAACATGATTTAGATGAGAGCTGGGAGTTGTGCTTTGGGTAAACATAGGCAATCACCCCACCCCATTTGGTCATTTCCTATTTGTCACTTAAAAGCTGCGGAGAAAGTTGTCTCCAATGAGGTAGACCAATTGATCAAACAAGGGATGTTAGAGCCTTCCAATAGTCCATGGGCGTTGCTGGTAATAATTGTTAAGAAGAAAGATAGTACCAACCAGGTGGCCATTAACTACCAGAAGCTTAATAATATCACAAAAAAAGATTCCTACCCCCTCCCACAGATTGATGACGCTTTAGATCATCTGGGAGGGGATGATCAATTTTTTGCCATGAATTTTATTGGGGTACTAGAAGATTGAGTTGCAAGTGGCAGAACTGGAAAAACGCGCTAAAATCACCTCGAAGGGGTTGTTCCAACCCATGCATTTGCCCCAAGGGTTATGTAACGCCCTGGCTACGTTCCAGCGAGATATGGACACAATCTTGGGTGAATTGAAGCTTTCCCGTGTCCTAGTCTACCTCAACAATATTAATGTGTTCCTTCAAATGTTCACAGAATATCTGGATCACTTAAAACAAGTGTTCCGCCAACTTTCAGATGCTAACATCAAGATCAAGACTTAAAAGTGTCATATTTTAAGGAGCAATTGGAATGCCTTAGGTTCGTGGTAGACTCAAAGGGCTTAAACCTCATCATAAGTGAAGGTGGAAGCTATACGTAAGATGACTTGGCCAGGCAATAAGCGATAAAACCAAGTGTTTTTGGAAATGGTCAGTTAAAAAATACATTTCATTCCTAACTTCAGCTGTAAAGGGGAACAGTTCTTTAAGTTATTGAAAAAGAATG
The DNA here is from genome assembly GCA_022478985.1 of Massospora cicadina. Taxonomy (NCBI): domain Eukaryota; kingdom Fungi; phylum Entomophthoromycota; class Entomophthoromycetes; order Entomophthorales; family Entomophthoraceae; genus Massospora; species Massospora cicadina. The sequence goes on along the minus strand of JAKSZP010013324.1, from coordinate 125,461 downwards.
CCACATTTTACTGGACTGAATGATGTCAAAACGCTTTTGATGTCTTGTGAAGCATATTGGCAAGTTTGCCAGTTTTGCAAGCCCTAATTTCAAAAATATATAGTACAAATGGACGCATCACTTTCCGCTGTAGGTGCAGTATTATCTCAGAAGGATGATGAAGGCGTAGAGCACCATGTTGCGTTTTGTAGACGAAACTTAAACTGTCATGAACGTAATTATACTTTGACTGAGCTTGAGTTCTTAGCGGTGATATACGCATATACACAGTTCTGGGTATACCTCCATGGGGTGAAATTTCAAAAGGTAACGGATCATGCATCCTTACGTTAGCTTCAGAATCTTTTGGAACCTGAAGGACAGCTTGCGCATTGGACATTGCAGCTCCAAGTGTATGACTTTGAGATAGTACACCAGCTGGGGGCGAAACATCAGAACGCAGACTGTCTCTTACATTTACCAACATTCTCCATTATGGCATATTTGGCTGACATCATGTATGAGAAGATGATTGTGGGCAAATATCACAATGAACTTCAACATGTGATCAAGGCGCTAGAGGGGCTTAGACGAGATACTTCTTGTGCAATGGGAACTATATAAGAAGATTATAGAAGCAACGCTGAGTTTCTTAAAGCCCTCTGCTAGGCCAGCAATTATTGTGGACGCCCATATGGTGGTAGGTCATGGAGGGTTGCAGAAAACGTTGGAGTTCTTGTGACCCTGCTACTATTGAGAGAGCATGCACTATGATGTTCTTGAGACAGTTGCTTGTTGTCACCAGTGCCAAGTTGAAAACTTTTCCACAAGAAGACCACCTACCAGCTGGTTAAGCCTCATTTTGCATTGCATACTGTTTCCCTTGTCGTGGTGGGTCCTCTGCTGACTTCCAAAACCACATTAAGTATATGCTAGTAGCCATCAATCATTTGACAAGATGGTTGGAAGCAAAAGCGATCTATGATTTGGGGTTTTCATCACTGCCAAATTTATCATGGAGTATGTCATACAGTGACTTGGCTGTCTGCAATTTATCCTCATGGACTACAGAACCAATTTCATGTCACATGTTTTGTCCAAGTTGAACGAACTAATGGCAATCTGCAGGGTTTTAACTACACCCTATCATTCTGAATCTAATGGAATGGTGGAATGGGTAATGGAACATTGGTAAACATTCTTCACAAGCTTATAAAGGAGCGCCCCTCTGAGTGAATTACCCTCTTATCCAATGCCATATTTGCTTATGATATCAGCTACAACTTGTCAACAGGCAAGAGCCCTTTCCAATTTTTTATGGTAGACATCTGGCTTTTTCCCGCTTTTCTTTACTACTGTGTAAAGAATACTGGTGGAGTAGAAAGCAGCGTTATCTGACCAACTTATTAAACAAGCTGATAAAACTTCAAACTGAAGCCTATTCTACCAGTTTAGCTAAGAATATTCGTAATCAGGTGGCTGACTAAAGTAGATTAGTAGACTTCCACAGTTATTTGTTGGAGATCATGTCTTATTCCATGATCAACATGGATTTGGAAGGAAGAGCAAGCTCACTAACATCTGGACCAGACCGTTTGAGATAATCAAGAAGACTGGTATTGATGCCTACACCTAAGGAACCTGTGGGTGTTCAGATTATCAACCAAGTACACATGAAATTCCTTTGGGCATATAAGCTTTAGGAGCTTATCATCCAGTCAAGGGGTAATGTATAGAACTCAATATAACCGGATAATAAAGCTATATATCTAGTGGATGGATCTTATTAATTGAGGTGAGCCTCAAAATTTGAACAGTAGATTATGTCAATGTGAAGGAAATCAATCAAGACGATAATGTTTTGGAAAATAGTGTAAATTCTGCGGTGCCTCAATGATGAGGCAAAACCCCTAAATTTGAGTGAATAGAAATTAATCAAGCAAAAGGATTGAAGGCTGACCAAGGGTACTGAGGATTAAGAGCTGAGCCAGAGAATGAGAGAGGAAGGTTATTTGAAAGTAAAACGAAGAGGAAAGTTAGAAGAAGTAGCCTGCAGTTTTATATATATAATCAAGTAGTATATGTTAGAGCAATAGCTTCCTAATTATATATTATAATTATTTACTAAGAATTGGCAATCTTCAAATCATCTGTCCATTGCTAAGTGGTGTCACACATGTGCAACCAGCCTAGTGGATCTAACCAATATTTATAAAAGTTAACAAATGGTTTTACTTCCCATCTACTGAATATGTTATTCTGAGATGATGGAGTTGCTTTAAACCCCTGGCAAAATTGGCAAACTGACCATAGAATTTTTTCTCCTGCCAGATTGAAATTAGCTATACTTACTAAAGTTAACAACCCCTTTTATAGACTTAAAGGGAGTTCAGGGAAGTGAAAATATTTTATCTACCAATCTCCACTTAGGAACTCTGGTGTTCGCCCAAACTAACTATATGTGCAAGATGGCTAATTAGAGGGATTGCATTAAAATGCTCCCTTATGATTACATCATTCCAAAGGCCAATCTAACATCTAATTAAAGCTTTATCAAGTTGAGAAAGTTCTTCAGGATGGTGATAGGGTAAATCATCATTTGACCAAATTAAAATACTCTCATCCCAACACCCTATTTTGCCAGGACTTCTTGGGTGATGGGGCCTCTCATTGAGGGTATTCCTATCCCCAATTTTCCCCATGATTTTGAGGAAGACGTGAAGTATGAAATTGAGGAGCTTGCTTTTGGTGAAAGCCACGCTTGCATCAATGCAGCAAAAACTTCTCTTTTTACCCCAATTATCCTGAAACCCGCTGGCGCATCAAGTTTTTCATTTGTGTGCTGGCTCTCACACTTTTGTGGAGCATCAACTTGCTTAATATGTTGAGGCGATGGACACCACTAGCCTCATAAACGAAGAAAACCCACAACTATACCTCTTTATGCCCCATGTCACTAATGCTCTCACCCTGATGCTGTCTGCCATGGTCCGCCAGCTAAAGCAGGCGCCAGAAAAAAGTTTCCCCAAAGCTTTCTCACCTTCTGATATGGCTTCCTAGGCTGTTAGCTGAGGTGCCATATTTGTAATTATTTTATTTCTAACAATCCCTTTATTTGGCCCATTACCAAATAAAGATGCATTACAGCTCCCTATTTTGGGTTGGGCACCACTAGTGCTGAAAAAAGATACCCTCTGCCTAACTTATTTCCATTAAAACCCAATATTAGCATGAATTAGTGTAAATACTAAGTGACATCAAGTTAATAGGGTTCTTTCTTTCAGATTCTAAAGTTTTACCATTAATAAAATTATGAAAAACCATTTTCTCCTTATGCTGTATATTATTCCTCTTATTTAATTTTAAATAGCTACCTCAAGTTTTAATACTCCTGTGACTGCTGTATTGTTGAAATCTTGTGAGAATAGCACCTGCAAGCACCTACAAAAACAAGGGTAACAACATACCACTCTTTAACATTGAAGCTCTGATTTTTTAAGCAAATCACCTTTTAGTTGTATGTGAGGCCTATGTTTTTCTATGATACCATAATTATCTAGATGCCCCTCAGACTTATAGGTAATATTCAGCATCGTTTCTGCCAGCTTATGGCATAAACTTAAACTTTGTTCTAAGAAGATCTCTCATATTTTATTTTAGACTTTATGTATCAAAATTTAGGCAAAAATATTTTTATAGCTATTTGTTAGTAGACTAATATTGCATTTTTCCTTTTTATAAATTACTATATTCATTAAAAAGTTGCATAATGACAAACGCAGAAAATAGTTTGTATTTAATAAACAAAACAGTCTTCTGGCCTATCAGACTGCTTTGTGTGAAGGTTTATTGGAATTTGCCCTCTTTTCCCACTGATTTAAATTACCCTTTTAGTTAGTGCTATTTATTCCCCAGTTCAGTTCACCCTGATTAAATAAACAAAATCCCATACTTTAACCTTTAAATATGTTTTTAACCAGCGTAAATTTTAAATCAATATTCTCAGTTTTAGTCTATTTATATCTATTTTTAATATTTTTTATGGTCAAATTAGGTTGATAAGTATAATTTGGTTTCAGTTATTATAGATAGAATATTAATATTCAGTTTTAAGTCAGATAACTAATATAAGTGATAAAAGTAACTTTTTAATTGAATTTAATAAAATAAGGAGGTTCTCAATTTGATCTGTATATATCTTTTTGTTTTGACATGAATATATCTTTAAATCTGCTTTCATATTAGAAGCAATTCAGAAAAATGATGATAGCAAAATCATGGGATACAGTTTGGTGTTGCAACAACATATCTATCATTTACATCTGAAAATTAAATTACACCATTAAATAGCTAAAGGATTAAAGAATTCATTTAATTATATACCATTTTTCTTTCAATTTCAACTTTTTGCATTATAATTTCACCATTTTGCCTTTCAATTTCAACATTTTGCATTTCAATTTCATCATGATACAATTTAAAATTAAAGGTAAAATTACAATTTTAAGAGTTAGTCTATAAGTCACCACACCATAGAAGCATTTAAGATTTGGACGCTGAAATGAATATAAGTGCAATATAAGCATAGATAAATGAATTTATAAGTGAATTTAATTTAAATTACTTTTTTTAATCATAAAAATTCAATTAACTTGATTTTATTGATAAACATATGGAAGTTCAGCTGCACAGTTAGTAATATTTCTACAAATCAATCTAAAATAACCAGCATTATCTGTCTCTATTACATTGTTAATCTCTTCCATTATCAATTCTAATAAGATGCCAGTCACACCTTCTCTTAATCTCGATCTAATGCCATTTTTAATTTTAGAAAAGGCATTTTCTATCAGGTTCAACATATAGGAATATGGTGAAAGTAACTTGAAATTGTAATTAAACATAGAACATATTCTCTCAATGTCAACTCTTCTATTTATTCTAGCATTGTCTAAAATTAAACAAATTCCTCACATGTTTTTCTCATCATAGAGATAGGTACAAAGCTCATTTAAATATTCTGCAAATATTTCTCCATTAGCTGTGCTATTGGCTATAGTTTTAAAATATTTTAAGCCATCAATCACCATACTTGCAATTATAGATACCAATCTTCCTTGCACTAAAGGCACTGTCAAAATGGCCCATGTTCCCCTCCTAGATCTTCCCTGTGTATGTTTAGGATGTGAATTAAAGGATGATTCATCAATAAAAATTGCTATTAGGTAGCTTCCATTAAAATAATTATTAAACCAGAGCGCATATTCCTTTCTTGATGAAATTATCTGCAGCTGGTTGATTCTCTCCAACTCAGGATGGGTTAGTTTAAGAGTTATTTGTAACTTCTTCAAGCAATTATTTATACTTGATATGGAGATCCTAAAGTTCTCTTCTTTGGCTTCTAATCTCTCTTTAATCTCCTTCAAAGTAATTTGAGGGTTAGAAGTGATTAAAGTTTCAATTCTATTTATTCTATCTTGTGTGAGAGTCATCTCCACACTTCCCCCTTTGGCTTTTTATTGACATTCCCATCTTTTTTGTAAATATTGTCAATTGTTCAAGCAGTATTATAGTTGATTCCATAACATCCGCATCTTCTTTTATAGTCTTGCCTTGTTCAAAAACTAAAGATATAAGACTTTGCTGCTTTGTATAAGGAATTGCATCATATCTTATTCTCTCTATATTTGTATTATCTGTTTCTTCATCATTATAATTATCTTCTTCAATAAATTCATTTTGTGGACTATTCATGAAAGACATAAGGATTATGCTTTTTTTATATAAATAACAAATTTTTTTGTAATATTTTAGTCTATTCTTTAATTTTTATAAAAATAATATATAAATAATATAGTCCTTTAAAAAATGTTGAAATTGAAATACAAAATGTTGAAATTGGAATGTAAAATGTTGAAATTGAAATGCAAAATGTTAAAATTGAAAGGAAAAATGTTGGAATTAAAATTTAAAATGTTGAAATTGAAATGCAAAATGTTTAAATTGAAAGAAAAATGTTGAAATCAAAATGCAAAATGTTGAAATTAAAAGAAAAATGGTATATATAGATTAGGTAGCATTTAGTTGTGGTGGTTTAGGAAATCATCTTATTAAAAAATCATTTTAATTTCATGTTCTCAACACCTACTCTTAGACTACTTATCATTCTCAGATAAACTTGACACAAATATTCTATGGAAAATATATATAAATTTGTTCAGTTGACTTGATTAGTTTAATGTTTCAGGTATAAGGTTGGCCGTTTTTACTTATAGTTTTTATTATTTAGTTGATATTATCAGTCAATCATATGATAAACTTTCAGATAACTAACTATATTACCTCATATGATTTATTTGGTTAATTTAATTGGTCAATCTATACTAAATTTACTGATTGCCATCTACAATAAATCATTTTAGATATAGTTAATTTAATTGGCCAATCTATACTTTTTTACTAATTGCCATCTACAATAAATCATTTTAGATCTAGTTGATTTAATTGGTCAATCTATACTAAATTTACTGATTGCCATCTACAATAATTCATTTTAAATCCAGTTAATTTTATTGGTCAACCTATGCAAAAAAAATCCACACCCATAATAATTTAGGCTCATCAGTTATGATCTCATACTTTTAACTTACCTTCTAGACATAAGACATATATCATGTCAAAAATTAAAATAAATAATACAATGTTGCCTATACTTATCAAAAAGCCAAATCAAAATATAGAGATCATATACAGTTGGAAAGGGCTTCTCAATAGCAATCCAGTGATACCTATAAAACACCATATGACAGAGAGAAGTGGTTTCAGGAATGTAAAAGAATGAAGCATCCAGTGATACATATAAAACACCATATGACAGAGTGAAGCAGTGTGGGAATGAAAAGAATGAAGGCATCCGAGCAGATCAACAATGGCATCAGTACATCTCAGCTGGGGCGGCCAAGCCTATGCAAGTGGATGATGTAATCACTTCTATATCAACGCCAGACTGTATAGACACTGATTGTGTGCAATCGCCAATTATGAAGACACATTGGGCAGCTAGTGCATGTTTCACTACTACAATTGTCAACAATCCATTAAGACATAAATGTGATGTATGTGGATGTCTATGGTTTTTCTGCTCTCATTGAAGCCTCCAAAAGAAAAACACTTACCGCTGCTTAGTAATACTTTTCCAGAAGAGGCAGTGGCTGACTTTAAACTGTGTGGTACGTGTAGGAAATCATTGGACTTGGACAAAGTGCCCACGTTGTCACATTCAAATGGATGTGTGTATACACTTAAGCAACATGGGTTGCCCACATTAGATTCAATCAGTGCACATCTAGTATCACCGCATCTGCCATTCATGCAGATATTTCTGTTGCATTATGATGGCAGCTACAGCATCATTGGACAAGTCATTAATGTACCCATTGATGTGGACACAATGGTGCAACAGCTACTGCTTCAATTGGATGATGATCAGGCGTTCAATGTCAACATTAAGAAGAACATGATACATAAATCTATGTATCTGAGAGGTTTGGTCAAAAAAAGTCAGTGGTAAAAGCTTGGTTACTATAATACTTGGTCAACCATTGTATAAGCATTACAGGATCACAGTAAACTGGGATTCATTTAATGCTAACATAGTAATCAATTGTGTGGCAGCCAACGCTGCCAGTGATAATCCAATTGAGTATCTACAGTACAACAGCGGTACACTAGAGTCAGAGGTTCTACTTTCAAGGCAGCACACTATGCTGTGAAATGAGGAAAATTTCTCAACATTGCTCTGGACCAGCAAAGTAACACCGCTGAACATTATTTATGATGTGTATACCAAATAACTATTGTTCCCTGTGATATACTATGGTAATGGCAGGCAGTTCAACTTGGATGTGCGTGTTATCAAATTCATGATTGCAACAAGTGAGATACAAAGAAGTGATCACCATGGTGTCACACCTGAGCACATTTTGTACAAGGCCATGAAGATTATGCGACTGCATGTTATCAAAGGAATATACAGTATGTTCCAATGCATACAACAGACTGCTAATATCACTCACAAAATGCTGGAATATTGTACGTTTTTCAATGAGTGTGTAGATAAGAACATTGCATTTCTCGAATCTTTACCAAATTCTGTGAATTATTGGATGGATCACAAAAAGGATCTTATTGTGATGATATGCCAGCTGGGCAAGCTGTTGATGTTCCTTACACTGAGTGCCAACAAAATACATTGGCCGAATCCTCTCAAGATACTGCACAAGTTGAGTGATGCATTTACTGATGTAAGCATAAATGATCCACTAGTAGATTTGACTTGATCCATGCCAGTCACTTGGTTCAAAAAAGATCCCATTACATGTTGCATCTATTTCAATAAATTGGTAGACTGTGTAATGGCGTTGCTGCAAGGCAAGGTTAAGATGAATCCCTTTGGCAAGTATATGTTGTGGACTTCTTTCAACGAATTATATTTCAACACCATGGCAGTCCGCATGCACACATCCTTTTGTGGCTCAATTGTGATTATCACGAGCTCATGTCCAAAAGTATGCCTAATACCATTCAACTGGTCACTGATCTGTGTTCTGTTAGTCATGATGACTTTCCAAGTGATCAGTACAACAATCAAGCTTACTGACATACACTTACTTGTACCAAACGAGGTGAAACAACATGCCGCTTCAATATACCCTACTGGCCAATGAGCAGGACATGAGTGCTTCTGCCAGTTCTAAAAGTCGATGGTCATCGCAGCAGTTTCTAGATAAAGGCAGCTAAACTGCGCAAGCTACTAGAGGAAAAATATTATGACACACTTGGCAAGTCCTATATTGACAACAATATAATGAAGGCACAGTGCTTGGATATTACTGATCTACATTATGTTGGCCAACGTTGATGTTTAAATGCAACTTCACAGAGATTATTAATAATACTTTCAATCCATGTATCACATATAAACTAGGCTCTAATAGCGACTTGCAGGCCATACTTGAAGAGTACAACTGTGCAGCTTACGTAGTTGAGTACATTAATAAGTCAAATCGAGGCATTAGTCATTTACATCATGAGCAAATGAAGTTACACAATGAACACCCAGAGAGAAGAATATCTACAGTTGTTGAAACAACTCAGCTTTAAGTTACTCAATACAGTTGAGATGTCATTGCAAGAGGCTGCCTGGTACTTGCTTCACTAAAAAATGAGTATAGCCAGCATTGACGTTGTTTAAATTCCTACTGTTTGGCCAAATGAGAGACAGAAGGCTCACAAGCGTAAGGCTGTGATAGACAGAAAAAAAGTCAGATGAGAACAGCACCAACATCTGGACCAAAACAATGATTCAGCATTATGAGGATAGGCCTGCGGAGTTAGAGTCAATATGCTTGGTGACTTTGTTGCTTGGTACATGGCTGTCAGTGACAAAAAGATAAAATGTCAAAAGACAACAATAACAAAGAGTGCAGTGAAGATTACAAGGATGACACAGAGGATGTTCATGCACATTCAGTCACATATTGTAAAAGAGACCATTGTAGGGTTATACACTACAGATTGTATGAGACAAATGATATTGTGAATCACAAACAAGAGATGGTCACGTTATATCTACTGTTTCGCTGTGAGGCAGTCAACATAATTGACCATAACGCATTTATGAAGACTTATGATGCCATAGAGGCCAAGATCATGGAGAAGTGCAAACAATACAAATTGAGCATTGATATCAAATGTGTGGTTGAGGAACTGCAGCAGATGTGAAAACAGTTTGATTATGAAGATCCATTAGGTGCCCGCAATAAGCACAAGAAGTTTGTGAAAAGTATATTACAGCGATGCGGCGTAGAAAATGCAGATGATTTCGATGCTCCTATGGTGACATCCATGTCTGCAGTTTGCCAGAGATCAAATACAATGGCCAAAGCTGACTTCTGTCGCATGATGTGTAGCACTAAATCCAGTCAATGAGAGATACTTCTGGAGGCAATACATTGCTTACACACACTCAACTTGGAACAATTCCAGTTTTTCTTCGCTGGCCCTGCCAGTAGTGGTAAGATATATGTGCTGAAACTTGCAATGGAAATATACAATCGCTTCACAGTGCAGCACAACTACTTGACAAACGTATTTGTAGTGTGTGCCTCCACTGGCAAAGCCACTGTCAATATCCAAGGCGTAGCCATGAATTCTGCTTTCAAAATTACAGCAATTGCATTGGACTGGCACAATGTTACAAGAGATTCTGCAAAATTACATAAATATGTTTGTCAGTGTAAAATGCATGATAATTGATGAGGTTAGCATGATTGGATCAGATGTTTTACACAAGATCAACTTATATCTGCAGGAGATCATCAGCGCACATGATCAACCGTTTGGAAGCATGAATGTTTTCTTCTGCATTGACTTTCGCCAACTGCCACCAGTTAAAGCTACACCCATTTATTAATCCCCGCACAACATGATTGGTGGTGCCGCGCTCCAGCAATTGTTAAACTACTATACATTACAGCAAGTAATGCGGCAAAGCAACGCTATGCTCTCTGCTATACTTACTAAAGTTGGTAACGGAGAGTGACTTGTTGTTGAAATTAAACTCATTGAGTCGCAATTCAGAACCCAACAGTGGTGTGATACAAACGTGATTGGCATTGTGCATTTTTATCATCAAAATTACAGCGTGGACTCATACAACAGCAGTGCTATTGTGACAGAGACATACAGTGTCACCAACAACACTTTGATCGGCTACAAGAATCACATTGAAGCTGCTACAGCCCAGCAAAAGATTCACAAAATGAGTGTTGTTGAGTTAGGTGGACTGCCTTATAAGATCCCACTTACAGTGGGTTATCCTTACATGATTACGACTAACATTGATGTTGAGGATGGCAGAGTGAATGGTGCGATTGGTGTGTTAAAGAATATAGAGCTTCTCAGTGAAGACAAACACTTTAAGCGAGTTAGAGGCACAGAACGAACCATCAACATCTGTGGACACACACAAACAGTGACTCAGACTATGGATTGAATTCCCGCTCAAGATGATGGGCCAGCGACAACGACTCAAAGCTAGGCCACATGTAATCTGAAAGCGTGAGGTTCTCAACTTCAAGTGGACACCAATAACAATGCGCAGTGCCAACATACCACTTTGTCTGACAATCAAATGTCACTGAATACAGTTTCCCAATGTGCTGGCATGTGCAATCCCAATACACAAATCTCAAGGAGGCACTTTCAATCAGAAAATGTATCAATATGACAAATTGCAGCAAAGCCAACTAGTTTATCTGGCTTTGAGTCACGTCACATTGTTAGATGGCCTTTATATTATCAGTGCCAAAACAATTTCAAGTTTTATTGTGAATTTGGTCAGGCGTCTCCTACAGTTAGAGAGATACAAGATGCATACCATCGAATGGCCCAACATCCGCTGTCAACACTAGTTGCACAAGTAAAAAAATTGTGATTATGTTCCTGATCAGTTTTGTCTTATACTTATCACCGCCATTAATGCACAAAGCTTGGTCATGCACTCAGAAGACATCTCTACCAATTCCATCATCAACTGATCTGATTACTTGGCAATTAGTGAGACGTTGATGGAAGATTTCAAGCTAATGCAGGTGCCTGTCTTTGATCTGAAATCATATTGTAACACCGCTAAGCGCAGACAAATTGCAACTACATCATTGGTGGTGGTATCATCATCAAGTCGCATAGCTGGTGGAGTCACCATATATTGCAACATCAATAGCTTCACTGATTGTAACAGAGACAACATTGAAATTTCTCAAGATGAATTTGCAGGTCAAAGACCCAAAGGTTGGTGATGTCTGTCTAGTAAACGTAACAGTCAATGACATCTTCAAATTCATACTCAGGTAAGTGTACATCCATCAGGGCACAGTATTAGCAGAAATTAAGCTCTGTATGTTACAATTGCTGTTAAAGTATTCTAAAAAACATTGTTAAGATTATACCCATTTATGAGCCATATCTTACTACACCAATCATGATGGTCGCAGACTTTAATGTTAATGTCTTGCAAGACCGCTCATTGTCCAACTTCATATTCAGCAAGCTTAATTTGTCTTACATCAAAACTTCTCCAACAACGCTAGGTAATACATGTATTGATTTAACATTTACCAGAAATCTTGATGTATGCTGTATGCCATTTGTTTTATACTTTTCATATCACAGACCTATCATTAATAAAGATATAACATAGTAATTACTAGTTTACTTGATTTCTTTTCTGAACCCAACAAAAGGAAAATATTACCATCACAAATAAAACATGGAAATTTGAAAAACTTCTTAGTGTTCAAAGATGATTATGACATATATATATATATGCTCAAAGCTACAACTGCCTCCCCAAGTTTGATTCTGGTACAGGAACTCTGGGTAGGGGATGACTATGACTGTGTTGGCATTGCACACTAATGCCCCAGACGAAGATAGCAAATAGCAAAGGCGGTTCATGGAGTTCCTGGACTATCATATGCTGCACATGGAGGTTTTCCAGAATTTATTCTCCTTTCCCATTCATTTGATTTCCCAGAATTGGTGCGTTTTGTCCTCAGGTTGGCCCACCTTGAATAAAATTAAAAATTTAAAATAATATGCTCAAAGAAAATATTACCTGTTATGTACATGTATTTCTGTAAAACATACAGCTGTGTCCATGACACAGTCACACCCCAATTTTTTTCTGTTTGTTCATGCATAACTCTGAAACTACAGGGCCAATTTGAATGCCTAAATTTATAAAAAAGAGAATGCTCCAACTTAGGACCTCATTTTACTTTTGTAAATATTGGTCCAGTATCTGCCATTAATTTAGTAAGTATATCAAAATTGACTTGGAAGCAATGGATTTCAAATGTGGGTATGTTCATTTCCAGATAACCTTTATTCTGGCATTGGTGAAGCAATAGCTTCAAAGCAACTTTTGATATATGTCCTATGGCTGAGGGTAGATGCAAAATCCAGGCAAGTATGAGATCATAGCGGGATGAGCTTAGATATTATAGTTGGCTATATTTTGCATATTTTGACCAATAAAATTAACTAAATTTGCTAGATTGAATTATTTTAGATGGCAAACAGTAAATTTAGCATAAATTGACAAATAAAATTAAATAAATTTAATAAAATAGATTATTGTAGATGATGATCAGTAAATTTAGCATATTTTGACTAGAATATCTCACCTAAATATATAAAATGAATTATTATAGATGTCAATCAGTAAATCTAGCATAAATTGACCAATTAAATTAACTAAATTTGATAAAATGAATTATTGTATATGGTGATCAGTAAAGTTAGTATTAATTGACCAATAAAACCAACTATATTTAATAAAATGAATTAATAGCATATTTGTTTATATAATACTATATTTAATATACAATGAGTTTTATTTTTATAGAGAAATAATGAGGGTTTAAAAAGGATATATAATATAGGAATTTTTTAATAAGATTAGAAAAAGATCTTTTTAGAATGCACTAATTTTTTTAGGAGGAAAAAAGAACTGGGGTAAAGTTTTTTGAGAAAAAAACTTCCTGAAAATTTTTTGGAAAAAAAGAGCCTCCTTTAAAAAGGCACTAAAAAGTATGAAATAGTCAGGAAATTATGTATTCTCAACAAAACCCTTTTTGAAGTTGTTGCCATCTTTTAACTGACTTACAATAGGCATTTATAATATATACTCAGCACTGTATTTTTAAGTTGCTTATAGTTTACACTTGAACTCAATCCAGATATAAGATATAATTTGTATCTGTGAGCAAAATTCTATAAGTCAGGTTGAAAGATGGCACTGAATTCAAAAATGGTTTTATTGAGGAGGCATAATTTCACATTTATATATCTTTAGTGCCTTTTTTAGAAGGAGGTTTTTTTCCCAAAAAACATTTTGTATTTAAACAGGAGGTTAGAGTCTGAATTTATTTAATGGGTTGCAGAGGCCTTGGGCACTTGACCAATACAGCCTTGAAGGCCTGGTGAGTATTTATAGCAAATAAAAATATATATATTATTAGGGTTATAATATTTTGGCTTAAATCTAGGCCTACAGAAAATATGAGGGTTATTCAGAAAGTAAGGTCCAATTTCTTATAAAAGTATGAGGGTTATTCAGACCTTCTTTTCTGAATAACTCATGCATTAGTCTAATACTCTTGCCATTCAGACTCTAAAACCTTAGATATTAGTAAATGAAGAAAGATGCAAAGTAATTATTAATAAAAATCAAGATCTGTAAATATAAACTTATGATCTGAGAGCATGAAACTTATATAAACACTCAAGTAAGAAACCTATATTGACAAGTTAATATTAAATAATTATAACCATCTGTATTCCAGATTTTGTGGTCTCACTTTCTTATAAAATATTTCAACATCATTTGTGAAAATTGTTTAAATTGCATCAAATATACCAATTTCTTTCAATTTCAACATTTTGCATTTTAATTTCAACTTCAAATTTACATTTTGATTTCAATATTTTACACTTCAATTCCAACATTTTGCATTTAAAATTTCAACATTTTTCATTTCAATTTCATCATGATACAATTTAAAATTAAAGGTATTAATTACAATTTTAAAAGTTAGTCTATAAATCACCACACCATAGAAGCATAAGATTTGGACGCTGAAATGAATATAAGTGCAAGATAAGCATCTACTTAAATGAAAAATTTCACTGACTGACATACTTGTTGGACATTCTCCTTCTCAACTTTTGGAAAAGAATGTTTGGAGTCGATCTTTGAATAATATTGTGGTTATCAATGATATGAATACCAGCGGCAAAAAGACCTGGCAGATTCTCGGTGGAATCCTATCTATCAGGAAAATATGATTTATACAAAAAATTGGCATAATAAGGTAAGAACTGATAATAAGATTGCTCCAACTTCTTGGCTGAATTTGAGGTGTGTTCAATACCGCACAGATATGAAACCCTTTGAGGTGAGAAGATTTTACCTGTCAATGATTGGGTGCAAATTAACAAATCATTACCACTCAGATCTGAAACCCTCTGAGGTAAGAAGATTTTACCTGCTGGTGATTGGATACAAGATATCAAATCATTACCACATGGGTCAGTTTTTCCACAAAATATTTATCTTTGATCTGATAGGCTGAAAGCCTATATTTCCTAATTTGGATGACTCAGCTTTATAATACTTTATCCCCAAGTTCCCATGGCCTCAAAGTTCAGAACTATTTTAAATATGATATACTAGTAATGAAAAAAGGGCCTTTTCCTGGTTTGCCCCGCATAAACAATAAAAACGTAAAAAAACTTTAACAAAAAGTAAGAACTTAGTTTTCTTAAGGGTTTATTATTTATTTTAAATAATCCATTGTGGGATCTAGTGGCACATAGCACCAGCGATCATAACCTTTGCTAGATTCCAACAATTTGGTGCTCACTACAGGGGCACGCCTGTACATTAAACTGTGGTTATTAACATGGAGGCTGTAAACGTGAGCAGCTCTTCTGGATCTTCTTTAACTGAATCACGATTAGTTGCTCTTGAGAAGCAACTAGCCAGCTCTTTCTTCCATCTCAAAAAGCTAGAGCAACGGCCATTCAAATTACCTATAAAGGACAGATACATCCCGGGTGAAGGGAGCATTGCTTCCTTTTTTGTACGTTTATGAAGCTGCGATGGATGGCGCCACTGATAAACAAAAAGTTCAGTACATTCTTCCCTGTTTAAGCTGAAAAGCCCAAGAGTTGATCGTTCCTCACCTGGATCCTTAGCACACCTGGCCAGATGTTAAGAAGGCCCTCTTGGCTGAATTTGGATCAAAGCAGAGCTTATACAGGAAAAAACAGGCTTTCATGCGCCTTACCATGTATGAGGGTGAAACCATCATTAGTTTTGCTGAGCGTTTCTATCTCACTGCTCAAAGGCTGGCTACATCTAACCTGCTTACCCTAGATGATGCTATCGCCACCATATTAACAGGGTTAGATTCACGACCCTCTCTTGCCAAACATATCATATCAGTGAAACGCCATTTTACAACCTTCCATGATATAAAAGAGGCTTTGTTAGACGTCGCCCATATTCCTTTAGGTGAGCTGCGGCTTATGGAATCGTTGGAAGTGGGCCACCTGTGCCTATTCTCCCTGCAAAACCTGCTGCTTTGGTGCAACTTAAAACGGACATCCCTAATTCATGAAAAGCGGAGAACCCTACTGTGGTTTCTCTTCAGCTCAGCCAATAGGTACGCGCCCTAAGGATATATCCTCTAGAACTACTGGGGCTGTGAAAATGCCGGTTAAAGCGAAGCTAAATACCCCACCTCTCGTGGCTGTCTCCCCCACTTCAATTGCAACCTTGCCCATGGTTGAGAATACCTCTGAGGCCAACTCTGAGGGGGTTACGATGACGTTGGGTACTATTTATTGGGAGCTCCCACGGAAGTGGAGGTCCCTGATTGCCTAAACGCCAAAGGAGTAGATGAAACCACCATACCTGAGGATACTTACCTCCGCCAAGTTATAGGTTGTATGGAAACTATTGAAACAGCCAGCGATGCTGATCAGCTCCTATTGAGCTTAATTCGCCCTTTACAGTGAGGGCATACCATGCAGTCTATTCTGGAGACTCACCCTGATACCGCACGCAAATAAATTTCCACTTTTCATCTCAAGGAGGTCTTAGCGCTGTCAGCCAACCTTGGAAGCACACTTACCAAGGTTGAAGTAGTTGTTCACAAAGTCCAGGTGATGGCTATCCTGGATGCAGGTTCCCCAGTGAATGTAATCTCATCTCAGCTGATGAAAAAGACTAAACTGATGCCTGACCTGGATTATGCAAAGGAGTTTGGAACTGCAGGCCCAAACAATACCCGCGCCCTTAGCGCTTACTCCTCTCTCTCCCCATTCGCGTTGGGAAGCTTATCCTATCAGCCCCCGCTGTGGCCTTAGATAATAATTCCTATGATATGCTCATAGGTACTCAGTTTATGATCGAGTATGAAGGCATCATCAACATGAAGCAAGGGTTCCTATCTTTAATGAACTACGAAGTTCTGTTAGTTTTATCCAACAAAGAACTCATTAAGAATGACTACACCTGCCTGGTTGAATACCCCTTTTCCGCTTTGCCTTTACATTA
This sequence comes from Massospora cicadina, assembly GCA_022478985.1. NCBI lineage: Eukaryota > Fungi > Entomophthoromycota > Entomophthoromycetes > Entomophthorales > Entomophthoraceae > Massospora > Massospora cicadina. The sequence continues at coordinate 108,291 of JAKSZP010013324.1, read as the reverse complement.
TGTCACCTCTGGGCGCAACACTAAGAAATTGCCCAATTCAGTGGAGGCTAGTGAAGGTATTCCATTTTATGCGGCAGATGAGGTGGTGATTAAGTTGGGTGAACAACGAGTGGTTGATATGAAAATCACGCTCCAAATCCCACGCCACTGTTTGTTGCACCTCATAAGTGTTGAGGGCCTTAGTCCTTTGGAGCCTCATGTATTACCTGGGCTACTAGACCCTGCCTATCAGCAACCTATTACTCTACTGTTGGGAAACCTCACCACAAAGGACATGATCATATGGAAACACCAAGAGGTTGGCCGAGGATTTTTAATCCCTGTGTAAGATGTTGAACAGATCCACTCCATCAGCTCAATGGCAGATTTGGGCCTGCCAACGGACAACCTGGTGTGTACCTTACCAAACGTCCATATCTCGAATGAGTTAACCCCAACTGAGCTAGAGAAAGTTCATAATCTCCTTGATGACTATAGCGACATATTCTCCAAGTTAGCTCATGACTATGGCCATATGAAGGGTTGGTGCCACTCCATTGATGTGGGTGATGCCCATCCCATTCAGTCAAAACCATATTGCAAGGTTCAAAGGTGGAGGAACAGCATATGAGGACGGAACTCACACAGTTACTGGATGCGGGGTTGCTAGTTCTTTCTCAAAGCCCTTGGTCTTCCCCACTGTTATTAATTAAAAAGAAAGATTTGGTCATCAGGTAGTCATGGACTACCACAAGCTAAATAACCTCACGAAGAAGGATAGCTATCCTATCCCTCGCATCAATGATGCCCTAGCCCAATTATCCGGCTCAAATTTCTTCTCAGCCATGGACTTGGCAAGTGGCTATTGGCAAATGGACCTTTCTCCACAGGATCAGGAGAAATGCGCTTTGATATGCAGTGAAGGTCTTTTCCAACCCACGCGATTACCCCAAGGGTTGTGCAACGCACCTGCCACTTTCCAGCATGCAATGGATCACATCTTGCAAGACTTAAAGCTAACCTGCATTATCATTTATCTCAATGATATTACTGTGTTCTCAAACACCTTCAACGACCACCTGGATCATTTGAAGGAGGTGTTTGGAAAACTACATAAGTCAAATATCAAGTTGAAACCATCAAAGTGCACTCTTTTTCAGCGAAAATTGGATTTCCTTGGCCACACCATTTCGCAAAAGGAATCCAACCACTACAGAACAAGGTCGAAGCCATTGCAAATATGCCTCCCCCTAAGAATTTGCGGGATATACAGGTGTTTCTAGGGATGATGGGGTATTACCATCAGTTCATCCCTAAGTTCTCACAACTTAGTGAGCCCCTTGTTCGCTTACTGAAGAAGAATATCCCCTTCCAATGGGGCGCTGAACAAAAAGCCGCTTTTGAGACCCTGAAGCAGCTACTACAACGACGCCCTATCCTATGGCACCCAGATTACAAAAAACCCTTTATACTGTTTACGGACGCCTCAGACTACGCCGTTGGGGCCATCTTAGGTCAACTAGATGAAAACGGTATTGATCATCTGGTATCTTATTTCAGTAAGATGCTTTCAAAACTTAAACGCAACTACAGTGTAACAGAAAAGGAGTGCCTGGCTGTTTTGTTAGCTGTAAAGCACTACCGCCCTTTCCTCTATGGGACCACCTTTACTGTAGTTACTGACCACGCTTCATTTAAGTGGCTACAAAATATGAAGGACCCTACTGGGCGGTTAGCTCGCTGGGCTTTAAAGCTCCAGCCTTAAGATATGAAAATTGAACACCGTGCTGGAACTCGTCATATAAATGTAGATGGGTTGTCTCGTTTGCCAGTCCTTCATTTGGATAGTAGTGAAGCAGAAAGGTTACATGATCTATTAATGACTCCAAATGAATGTGAGGATGAAGATGATCCGGTTCAGAAGATGTTAGCCCGCCACTCATGCAACACCAAAGTGGAAAATGGGAAGTTGTATAAGCAGGTGGGGGCGAAGTGGTTGCCTTACCTCCGGCCCTCAAAACGCGTACCTGCCATCCTCAAAGCTCACTCCATTTTAGGCCATGGAGGGGCAAAGAAAACTTATGAGTGGCTTAAGGATTGATACTATTGGGATGGAATGATGGAAGCTATAGTTGATATCTTGAAAGCCTGCCTTACGTGCAAGAAACAATCCAGTTTCAAGACTAGATACCAGTATCAACCAACTACCCTGCAACAACCTTTTCACATTATTAGTTTGGATGTCGCAGGTCCCCTTCCACAGTCTACCAGTGGCAACCGTTTTACCCTAGTAGCCATCGACCACTTCACTAGGTGGGTTGAAGCTGTGGCGCTTCCTGCCCAAACAGCCAAGGCAACTGCCACTTTCATACATCAACATATTTTTCGCTTGGCATGGCTGCCCCCAAGTGCTACTCTGTGATAATAATAAGAATTTTACCTCAGAGTAGTCAAACTCTTGGCTACCTCCATGGGAGCCCAACAACTCTTTTCAGCTTCATACAATCCATCTACCAATGGGGAAGTGGAAAGAGCCAATGGAACCTTAGTTTCCATCCTCCACAAATGGCCTCTCCTGATCCACTTCACTGGGATCAATTCTTACCCAGTGCCCTTATCCAGCCTACAGATTAGTTATCACTGGATTCTAAAAAATGTCCCCTTCCGAGTTTTGTATGGCAGGGAACCAAGCATACCTGCTCTTACTGGCTAAGGATGTCTCTCTAAAGGAGAGGAGCCTGAGAAAGCCATGTGAAGGTTAGCTAACCAAATTATTCAACTCCAAGCTGAAGCTATGACCAACTTAGCAAAAACAGTGACTAAAGAAGGGCAGGCTGCCAATGAGCTCCACAACCCCCTTCCTACATTTCAAGTGGCTGATAAGGTGTTATACTACCATAATTGCATCACCCCAAGAAGCGGTAAGCTTGGTTTGATTTGGGAGAGACCTTTCTCCATCAGCTACAAAAGAGGCAAAGAATATTCCATCAAATCATTAGCCATGAAAGTTACCATAAACGGGTACATGGCCGTTTCCTAATCCTACACTCCTCCCAACATTCTTGAGGGGGGGCAATGTCGGACATTTTCCTTCTCAACTTTTGGAAAAGAATGTTGGAGTCTGATCTTTGAATAATATTGTGGTTATCAATGATATGAATACCAGCGGCAAAAAGACCTTGGCAGATTCTCAGTGGAATTCTATCTATCAGGAAAATATTATTTATTACCCAAAATTGACATAATAAGGTAAGAACTAATAATAGGATTGCTTTAACTTCTTGGCTGAATTTGAGGTGTTCAATACCGCACAGATCTGAAACCCTCTGAGGTGAGAAGATTTTACCTGTCGATGATTGGGTGCAAATTAACAAATCATTACCACTCAGATCTAAAACCCTCTGAGGTAAGAAGATTTTACCTGCTGGTGATTGGATACAAGATATCAAATCATTACCACATGGGTCAGTTTTTCCACAAAATATTTATCTTTGATCTGATAGGCTGAAAGCCTATATTTCCTAATTTGGATGACTCAGCTTTATAATATTTTTAGCCCCAAATTCCCATGACCTCGAAGTTCAGAACTAGCTTAAATATGATATACTAGTATGAAAAAAGGGCCTTTTCCTGGTTTTCCCCACATAAACAATAAAAACATAAAAAACTTTAACAAAAAAGTAAAAACTTAGTTTTCTTAAGGGTTTATTATCTATTTTAAATAATCCATTGTGGGATCCAGCAGCACATAGCACCAGCGAGCATAACTTTACTGGATTCTAAAAATACTGACTGACTGACATCTGAAACCTTTGAGTCTGATAGGTTCAATCTATTTGGGTGAGTGAATGAGAATTATAAAATATTGTTGAATAATTCACCAAATTGCTCATCTGAAGCTAATTGAGTCTAATAAGCTTAATCTATTTGGGTGAGTAGGTGAGAATTGGCAAATAATATCAAATCTGAAACTATTGGTTATGATAGGTTTAATTTATTGAGGTGAGTGGGTGAGAATTAGCGAATATTATCTAATAATTCACCAAATTGCTCACCTGAAACTCAACAAAAATCATTATTAGAGTTAAGCAGATTAAGTAGTTAGGATAATCAGCTCACCAGCCACAAGAGCAACAGTGAATCTGTTAGTCCAAGTGGCTTGAGAGTAGCGTTGGCACAGCCTATAGGCTATGTCAGTGTGAGCTTATCATCTGATAAACTTTAAAGACTGTAGTGAAGCATGGGTATCTGAATGTTAGGTTTACATATTTTTTAAAAAACCTGCCTAATTTGGTTCACCTAATTAAAAATACTTTTGGCAAGTTAAGTAGAAGTGTGCAGCTCGCTCCAACTTCTCCCGCGCCTTGGGCCTTAACAATCCATCGAACCCTCACTCCTTGATGAAATACCTGGTTTCACACCATTGGCCACAGGTCCTCACGGGACTAAAACCCACTACAAACGAATCATCCTCTCCATGCGGAGCGCTGAGTGGAGAATTCATATTAGCGGACACAGCCCAGAGAGGCCGCCCTCTCCTCAGTTCACACAAGAGGTACAGGAGCTACCCATAAAGATGGCGTGATCCCCACACGACCCCATGTCCTATCCAGGGTGGACTACCTGAACATGATGGACATCCCTTACTCCATTGAGACTCAGAAGACTATTTGGAAATATGCACACCATCCTCTGTTGCAGCCTCAAATCTGTTCCCATGTGTGGCACTGCCTGAGGCGGGTGTACCATATGGCTGAGCGCTCTAACGCTTTACACTCATCCTGCATCGTGTGGGGCCAGTATGGAATGCTGTTCTACCGCATGGAGAAGTGTCCTACCTCTAGAGTGATATGGCGCGAAGTTCAACGTCTGCTTGGCCAGGATCAAACACATCCCTTCAGTCTGTCAAGAGATATGTTTGCTTTATCAATGGCTCATCCCTTCCACCCTCCCTCCATGCTCTGGTGGTAGCAATCGCCATGTGGACCATCCACATGATTGTCTTGGATGCCATCGCAGGCTCCACTCCCACCCTCCCAGAAGCTGTCCACAGATTCCGTTCTCATTTGGTGGACCACTTTCAGGTGTGGATATTTGGATACCTCCCACCGCATCACCGACAGCTGGTCTCCTCCTGGTTCCCAGTTTGGTTCATCAAATCAGACCCTTTCCTCCACATGTGTTCAATTGTGGCTATGGCCTCCTCACACGTTCCCTCCCCCTCCCCATAGTGGCGTTCCCGCTGGCAACAAGAGATAGCATCGCTTCTCTGGGGTGCCTTCCCTGTTCTAAGTTTTGTTTCTTTCAGGTCAAATTTGGAAGTGTCTGTCCCATGGTCAGTCTTCCTCGCAATAAATTTAAAATAAGTTAAGTAGAAGTTGATTTAGTAGTTTGGAAGATATGTCACATACTCAATGATTTTAAGTATAAAGAGATGTTTTGGGTAGCAGTTTGGTGTTATTTGATTGATTTGATAGGTTTTTTTTGTTTGGCTGAGTGGTTGATGGCTTTTGTTTGAATCAATAGGAACCATTTTAGTTTTGAGGGGTGATTAGTTATTGGTTGATTTGATAAGTTCAGTTAGAGTTTAACTGAGTGGCTGATGTTTTTGGTTGATTTGATTGAGCAATTAGATTTGGCTGAGTGGTTTTGTTTATCTATAATATAAAATCTAAATTAATATATTTGAATATCTGAACTTCTATAGACACTATAGTGAAACATGGGTAAATTGGCTAGTAGATAAAAGAATTCATAAGTGAATTTGATTTGAATTACTTTTTTAATCATAAAAATTCAGTTAACTTGATTTTATTGATGAACATATGGAAGTTCAGCTGCACAATTAGTAATATTTCTACAAATCAATCTAAAATAACCAGCACTATCTGCCTCTATTACATTGTTAATCTCTTCCATTATCAATTCCAATAAGATGCCAGTCACACCTTCTCTTATTCTCGATCTAATGCCATTTTTAATTTTAGAAAAGTCATTTTCTATCAGATTCAACATATAGGAATATGGTGAAGGTAACTCAAAATTTTAATTAAACATAGAACATATTCTCTTGATGTCAACTCTTCTATGTAATCTAGCATTGTCTAAAATTAAACACATTCCTCACATGTTTTTCTCATCATAGAGATAGGTACAAAGCTCATTTAGATATTCTGCAAATATTTCTCCATTAGCTGTGCTATTGGCTATAGGTTTACAATATTTTAAGCCATCAATCACCATACTTGCAATTAAAGATACCAATCTTCCTCGCACTGTAGGCACTGTCAAAATGGCCCATGTTCCCCTCCTAGATCTTCCCTGTGTACATTTAAGATGTAAATTAAAGGATGATTCATCAATAAAAATTGCTTTTAAATATCTTCCATTAAAATAATTAATAAACCAGAGCGCATATTCCTTTCTTGATGAAATTATCTGCAGCTGGTTGATTCTCTCCAACTCAGGATGGGTTAGTTTAAGAGTTATTTGTAACTTCTTCAAGAAATTATTTATACTTGATATGGAGATCCTAAAGTTCTTTTCTTTGGCTTCTAATCTCTCTTTAATCTCCTTCAAAGTAATTTGAGGGTTAAAAGTGATTAAATTTTTAATTATATCTATTCTATCTTGTGTGAGAGTCATCTTCACACTTCCCCCCTTTGGCTTTTTATTGATGTTCCCATCTTTTTCATAGAAATTGGCAATTGTTCAAGCGGTATTATAGTTGATTCCATAACATCCGCATCTTTTTTTATGGTCTTGCCTTGTTAAAAACTAAAGATATAAGACTTTGCCGCTTAGTATCTGGAATTGCATCAAATCTTATTCTCTCTATATTTGTATTATCTGTTTCTTTGTCACTATAATTGTCTTCTTTGACAAATTCATTTTGTGGACTATTCATGAAAAACATAAGGATTATGCTTTTTTATATAAATAATAAAGTTTTTTGTAATTTAGGCTATTTTCTATTTTATAAAAATAATATACAAAAAATATAGTCTTTTAAAAAATGTTGATATTAAAATGCAAAATGTTGAAATTGAAATGTAAAATGTTGCTTTTCTTTCCCGTAACAATCACTTTAGTTACTATGTTTTGATTCAAACAGCAATTTTTGATAATCACACAGGAGAGATGGGTGATTTTAATAATAAATCTAAAACAACCTGGGCGAGCGTCACATTAAGAGGTGCATAAAATGGTGCACCTAAGGGCAAGAAACGCCCTGGAGGGGGACCAGGAACCCAAGCCACTAAGAAACCACAAACTAGATCTAGTACTAAAAAAAAGAAACCACAAACTAGACACCATTTGGGTTTATGGTGCTTACTATAAAACAAGTTCAATACATGTATATCCAATGTAACCAACCCCTTTCAAAGGTGGAGGATGGGCTCCAACTCTTCCTTGGGGATGAGTCCCTGACCCTGTGGGAGAAAACATGCGAGGCACAGCCCTCCCTTTTCCCCCACGTGGTATATGTCACCACCAACAACATGGGCTGCAGCTGGATCAATATTGGTTTTAGAACAGCTGAAGAAGCGGAGGCCGCAGCAAAAGTCTGCATCAAAAAAGCCCTTCCTGAGGGCAAAAAAATAGTGCGCACCGCGCACACCAGATGGAACAAAGTGAAAACTTTGTTCATCTCATTTGACTTGCTCCCTACAAACCTTCCTCATAAGGTAATCAAGGAGGAGCTCCACAAAGGGCTTGTAGCCTATGGAGAAATTATGCAACTCAAATTACAATAATTTCGCCTGATGCCAACCCTGTGCACAGGCAAAGCTATCACCATGATCAACCCATTCCCCAAAGTGGAAGATGACTTATCAAGAATCCCCTGCACAGCAGAGTTTCACTTTGCAGATGGGGGACAATCATCTGCATTCCAAGTTACACCAGAACGTGCACCACCTATATGCAACCACTGCGGTTCATTGGGACACAAGGAACACGCATGCCCCATGAAGGAAGGCTTAATGGAAGCAGATTACTGTGAGGAAGCCATGGACAAAAGTAAAGAAAACTTCGCCAGAATGACTGACAGTCACCACCCATTCCACTGGGGTGAAGATGGACTTTACTCCATCATGGACCCAGTTACACATAAACAATGCAAAGCGGCACAAAAAGCCTGCAAGTGGGCAGCAGCTGAGGTGGCAGCGCACGCGGAATCATCCATCAACCCTGGACAAATTCAAGAGGATATTTCAGATATTCACTGAGCCAACCAATCAGAACAATATGCCCAGGCTGAAAATTTTCACAGCAATTCGACTGAGTCACCAAGCAACATCAATCATGCACACTTTGAGGAACAATTCAACCGCAATATGGGCGAAAATGTGGTGCACAATTCTTTAAATTTGAACCCCAAAATTACAGAACCCAATCAGCACCCCGCATTGAACCATCATAAGATATGTGCGGAAAAAGATAATGCAAATTCCAAAAACTGTAATTTCCACAAAAAATTGAGTCAGATCAAGGGAACTGACATTTTCACTGAGAGAGTTGGAGTACAGACGCAGAGCATGGCCAAAATGAGCTGCGGTGGGTTAGGGCCAGAGGGCCCTCCCAACTGCTCCTGAGGCGCCGTGGGCACCTCAGTATCAATAGGGATGCTAAACATCGCGGGAGCCAGGGCTCAAACGTTCCAAGCCAAAAAGCTGGACTTCCTGCAAAACCCCTTGTAGACATCTTGGCCATCCAAGAAACCCACTGTCTTCAAGGGGAAGAAGGATCCTGGTCAGCCAGGGTCTCACCATCACAATTGGTATGGATGTCTTACTGTGGGGTGATCATCTAAAATAACAAAAAATTAAAAATTACAAACTTCTCATCATACCTTCATGGCTGCATCCTGATAGCAACAATCACATGCCAAGAGGAAACAATCTCAATAGCATGCATCTATGCACCGTGCACTGCAGCTGAGAGAAAACAATTTCTCAGAAACTGTTCCAACACTCACCCTCCCACCAGATACCATCCTGTTGGGTGACTTTAACTGCTGGGATAACCCCAACATGGACCGATGGCCGAACCCCAGGGGATAAACACTGGGACACATCGAATTTCGCACAATGAAAGCATCCTTTGGCCTACAGGATGCCCTCCCCCCAGATCACCACTCCTTTCCCACATGACATGGCCCAACATACGAGAGGGAATGCTCATATCAATGAGCCACATCAATCACATCCTCATTCCACAATCCCAATGATCAAAAATTTCCAAATTTACAACAAAAAAAGTCAATTTTTCTGACCACCAACTTGTTTTGGTGCAGTTATCACTAACTTGAACCCACGCACAGATGTCGCCCTAGAGAAAGTTACACCCAGAAAACATAAAATTACCCAAAATAATTGAATGGGTTGAACATGAGGCCATGAACCAAGAATTCACAGCCCCATTCACTTTGGATCCCATTGCAACATGGGCAAATTTCAAAAAGGAACTAATCAAGAAAACCCAACATATTGCATCACATAAGTACACCGCCAATACAGCCACAATCAGGCGTGCCTTGGCGGAACTGGACAACCTCAAGCATAATACTTTATGAGACCTGGTTATAGCCCCAACTGGGGATGCAAATGGGTGGAAATATCCGCCTGACTAAACACCCTCATCTTCAAGCACCAACACAGAATCAAAGTATTGAACAAAGGTAAGTTCATAAAAGGAAGGAGAAACATGTTTGACATATTTCTTCCACCAATTCCACTCCCACGGCAACCAGCCCGCATGCACACAGGTCTGCAAGACCAACAGCACCGTGGCAACTGACCCTGAGGAGGTCAAGGTGGAAGTACACCGCTATTACACTGATTATACTGCAATACGCTGACAGACCCACAAAAAATCACAAAATTTATACAAACTGCCAGAATACAAAGCACACCGCTGAACTACAATATTCTAAATCTAATTACATGGGAGAAGCTTTGGGATACAATCCGCGGTGCACCACATAGGAAATGCCCAGGGCCTTATGGGATACCTTACAATTTTTACAAAAAATATTTTCAACAAATTGCCCCCCTCCTATTGGCGTCTATGAACCAGTGCTTTCTGGAAACACGCCTCCTACTTGGTGGCCATGAATCATATGTCATAACCTTATATAAAAAGGGTGACAAATTGGATCTGGCCAACTGGCATCCAATCGCACTATTTAATACTGACACAAAAATTCTAACAAAAATTTTAGCAGCCAGATTAGGCGCAATTGCCTCTAAAGTCCTATCGCCCAACCAGTTGGGTTTATACCAGGGCGCTCAATCTGGAACAACATACACCTTGTTGCAAACATATGTCAGTTCAAAGCAACTGGAGCCCTAGTCTTCTTAGACCAGGAAAAGGCATATGACCGCGTTAGCTGGTCATACCTAAAGGAATGCCTACACGCTTTCAAACTTCCACTCAGATTCATAAACTGGGCGATGCTCCTCATAGAATCTGCAACCATGGCTGTATGCAGCCCTGGCTTCCTGACTAACAAGATCACACCACACAGAGGGCTCAAACAAGGGGACCCTCTCAGCCCACTACTGTATAATTTCAGTTTTGATCCACTCCTCCATGTAACTGACTCACGCCTCATGGGCATAACTGCACAAGGCCAGCCAACAGTCAAGATACTGGCCTTTGCGGATGACTGCATGGCAGGTATAGCTAACAACAATGATGCCTGACAGCTGGAATGCACCCTAGAGGAATACTCCATGGTGAGCAACGCATCGCTCAACAAAAGGAAAACAGAAAATTATTCTCTTAGGCAAGTACACTAACAACTGGGCTACAACACCAGAATCTCATACCCCCATATGAAGGAAAAACCCACTCATCTTACCCTTTGCATCACCTCCCACCACCACTCCTATCTGCCACCTTGGGATATGGCTGGAAACAGGGGGATATGCCAATGAGACAATGGAAAGCAACCTACTACAGCGGGTATCCAACCGTGTCACCTCCCTTAAGGGAAGATCCCCAGGACTAATGGGGCAAGTAACAGTTGCTAACTCACTCATCCTCCAAATACTATGGTACCCTGCCCACGCAATTGCCTTCTCACCCACCTTTATAACTTCAATCTGCACACTCATTCAGGGCTGGCTGTGGCCCAGATCCCATCCTCCCATACAGATGGAAACACTCTTTGGCCCACGCTCAAGTGGAGGCATGGGACTAATAGATTTTGAGAGCCACACCAACTGTATCCTGGGTACCTGGATAAAGGAAGTTCTTCCCCAGACCTCCCACAACAACACTGGTCCAGGGCAGCAAGAATTAACTTTTCACAGGTGCTCAAATTAACCAACCCATATAGCCTACCCAGACTACTATCATACCTTGCTAAATACCCTACCACAATGGGCCTGCATGGAACTCCCCTCACTTCAAATGCATCCTCCAAAACATCCGCTGTATGGGATAGACTGTAGAGAACACTGGCACTGTGCAGGGAAGGGGATGACCCAGCCCCACTTTAAATTAAGAAATCCAGAAAACCACCCCCAGAGAGACATGCTTGCTATGACCCCAACCATTGCTAGAATCACATACCTAGATGCATTGGACATCCCCTACAATTTAACCACACAGAAGACAGTGTGGAGAATGATGCAGCACCCACTCCTACAGCTGAGGGTAAGAGCCAATGCCTGGTGCTGTCTGAGAAGGACCTATAGGATGGCAGACCACTCAATTCCCTCCCTGCAACCTGCACAGTATGTGGAGGAGAGGGCTCCCTACATCACCACCTAGAAACATGCCCCCCAACCAAAGCCATATGGCAGGAAGTCGCACACCTGCTTAAGATCCAAAATGAGCAGGAATTTTCTATATCAAAGAGCCTCCTCATGCTCCAGATCAAATCACTAATCCCATCTACCATCTGCTCCTTAATGATACCCATTGCAATGTGGACAATCCACACCATTGCCTTAGATGTGTTCAGGGGTATGGTCCCAACCATCTATGGGGTTATCAACAGGTTCCACATCCACTTACTGGAGCACTTCCAAGCCTGACTCTATGGATATATGGGGCCAAGGCAACAGATGCTCATAGAATCGTGGTTCTCATTCTGGTTCCTCCACACAGACCCCTTCCTTCACACCTGCTCCATAGTGGGGGAAACCCCCTCAGAGTAGTGCACCAACCCCCCATACCTGGCAGTCCTGCTGGCAACAGGGGTAACCTGAGTTCCCCAGGGTGCCCAATTTTATCTATCTTTATTTTCCACACATGTTCGGTAATACCCATCCCCTGGTTGGCTTGCCTCAATTAAATAAATGAAATATAAAATATTGAAATTGAAATGCAAAATGTTGGAATTGAAGTGTGAAATAATGAAATTGAAATGCAAAATGTTGGAATTGAAGTGTAAATTGTTGAAATTGAAATGCAAAATATTGAAATTGAAAGAAAAATGGTATGTAATTTTTATCTGATGCCGCCAACATATTTTGCAACAAGCAACTCGAATATTTGTCAAATACTAGATTGGTCATTGATTCGAATTCTCGTTGAATCGCTTATTACACAGTTAAATCAATAAATTGTTTAAAGAGTGTAACTGATTGGTTAATAACTAAATAATATTTATCTACTTAAAAAAATTTTACTGACGTACTGACTGACATCTGAAACCTTCGAGTCTGATAGGGTCAACCTATTTGGGTAAGTGGGTGAGAATTGGCAAAATAAGATCGAATCTGAAACTATTGAGTATGATAGGTTTAATTTATTTGGGTGAGTTGGTGAGAATTGGCGAATATTATCTAATAATTCACCAAATTGCTCACCTGAAGCTAATCAAGTCTGATAAGTTCAATCTATTTGGGTGAGTGGGTGAGAATTGGCAAATAAGATCAAATCTGAAATTATCGAGCCTGATGGGTTCAATCTATTTGGCTGAGTGGGTGAGAATTGGCAAATATTATCTAATAACTAGCGGAGTTACCCGTGCTTCGCTACGATGTCTAGAATTTCAGATGATTCGAATTGATTAATTTAGATTTTATATATAGTTAATCAATAACTACTCGGCTAAATCTAATTGCTCAATCGAAGCAACCAAAAAGACCAACCATTCAGCTAAAACTAACTGAACTTATCAAATCAACCAATAACTAATCACCTCCAAAGCCAAACTGTATCCTATCGATTCGACCAAAAACCATCAACCACTCGGCCAAATAAAACAAACTTATCAAATTAATCAGATTCTAGATTATTTTAGCTTTTATATTGGTAGATAGCTATCAATAAATTCAGAAACCATTAAACCTATTAAAAATTCCAACCTCCAACCAATTAGCTAAAATCAATTAAGTCTGCCAAATTAATTAAACCATCAATCTCTTATCTGAAACTATTGAGCATATCGAATCAACCAAAAAATAAACCACCACTCAGCAAAAACCAATTATTTTTTTTAGTGCTAGAAGCAAAAACCAATTATTGAACTTACAAAACAGCCAAAAACTACCAACTAAATATCAAAACCTATGAAACTATTAAATTAAATGAATATAAAAATACACAGCCAAATTGCTATATAATTACCATTAGAAACATACGTTCTAGATCTTATATAGAACTGATGTTTAAATTTACATGATTATATTAAACAATTATATATTAGCATTCCGTTCCCAAACTTTATAGAATACTTGTGCCAAGTTTGGTGATTTTTGGTTATTTGCTCGAGATAATGCATCTATATAAACAAATTAACATACTGATTCTTTTGTAAATAAAATTTAAGACTAATTCTTGTTGATACCCAGTTTACACAGATTTGTTTGTGGGCTTAAAGTTCATCTGATAATCTTATATTTTTTATATTTGTAGATGGTTATCGATAAAATTAAGTAATCAAATTATACTTAATCAATATAAATTTACCAACCATTCAGCCATACCCAATTAAACCTATTAAATTAACTAAACCACTAAACCACTTAGCTAAAACCATTAGATTAAAAATCAACCAATCACCAACCGCTTCGTAAACCAAAACTAAATATATCGAAACAACCAAAATCACAACTACTTACCAAAACCAATCAACTTTATTAAATTAACCAATCACTAACTTTATTTAAACTGTTAAGCTTATCAATCAACACAAACCCACCAACCGCTCGACAAAACCATTTAAACTACCGAATCAACCGAATATCAAACTTCTTGGCCGTAACAATATACCGATTTCCATTAAAAACATATAAAACTTTCACTTATTACATATAAAACTTTTATTTATATGAAAATTAAAAATCAGGCTTCAAGGTGCACACGGACCCCCTCCCGTCCACCTAAAGCTAAACTTTCAGAGCTCTACATGCTCTATTTTTGGCTGGGCATCGCACACACACATACACATTTGCTTTTATATATACAGATTACGCCAGGATTCGAGCAACTGACCTTTTATAGAGTTGAAGTTTAGAGCCAGAACTGAGCCGATTATGCTAGATTTTTTTAAACACCATACTTTATTAAAATAGAAATTTAAGGGAAAGTAAGAGGGGAGGGCGGAATACAGGTGATTTGGCCAAGGGTAAAAAGGACCAGGGTTTCAGGCCACTAGAGATCTAGCACCTCCGACCATTGCTGATCAGTGATCACCATCGCTAGCCATGGTTCTAGCATCAGCAGGCTTACAGGCCATTTAATTCTCAGTCAATTAGTAGCTTTATCATATGCAATGAGCAATCCAGTGGGAAAGCCAAACATGTGGCTTTATAACACCCGGGTATTATGCATGAGAATTTTGAGATCTGACAGAGCTGATCAGAGATAATCTGAATGGTCTTCAATACCAAACCTCTGTGATGGGGGCACTCATTGCTCAAAACCTTGGTGACAAGTGCACAGTGAATTACCCATGCACAATAATAGTAAATGAAGGCTTGTAGTTGGATTGGAGCTGTTCTCAGGGTTTTTGTAAAGAAAAGGTCCTGCGATGGATATATACCCAGTGGCAAATATTTGCCTGATAGGATATAACATATTGTGGACCAGTATTTTTTGAACACGGTGCATTCATAATAATAGTATGCTATATCTGCTTCCAGTTTGGTGTATATAGGGTATTCTTTTTACTGGTAATCCAGCCCTCTGTACTTACCCAATTTGAATACCCAATTTAGGATCTGCCATGTTAATAAATGCTGTTTGGCCATAACCAAGTGGGAGTTCAGGCCCAAAATCAACTCCTTTGTCAGGTAGTTGGTGTCATAGCCTTCAGTAGTCCAGTCATTTAGGATTTGTGGATGGATGGGTGGATTGCACCCCAGTTTTGGGAGCAGATCCCTATATTCTATCAGCATTGATTTATACCTTACTCTGATTGACTTGGTTGTATATTTGTCAGCAATTTGGTTACGCTCCTCCCAGCTTGTTGCAGAAATCATTGTAGAATTACATGCTTCAATATCCCTCTGAATTTAGTCAGCCTCTCAGTCTGATCACTCAAATGACCACCCACCCTGGCGCACAGCCCAATTGCATAGTTGCCAATAGTGTGGGGCACCTTTTTTGGGAGGTTATCTGTGGGTGGTTTGCCATCCATTTATATATCAATCAGGGGAGACCAGCTCTTGGAGGCCTTGGGCTCTTGTCCAGTTCATGCCCCATGCTAGGGTCAGGAAGTGCCTGTGCATCTATGTTAGCTTCAGAAATGACTTCCCCTATATGTGCCAGGCATGAGATTCAAAGTCTAGGAGGCCCATGCCTCCTTCATTCTTTGGTTTTGACAGGGCTTCCAGTGGTATTGGTGCTGCCTTCACCTTGAACCACAGGAAAGTTTGGAGCATTATCCTGATTTTCTTCTCTAAGTTTGGGCTCATTGGCAGCACATGAGCAACATACCACAACTTTGAGAAGATGAAGACATTTATTGCCTGCACTTTCTCCTCAAGGCATAGTCTGGTGCTTTTCCATCATGTTATTCAGATTGATAAGCTTAACAATACTTCTTGTTCAGTCTCCAGTACTGCCAGTCCTTTGTCATTGAAGTTATCCCAAGGTATAAGACTGTCTGGGAGCTCATAATTGGCATTGTGTCAGTTGGTGGGTTAAAGCTCAGGTTGCCAATCCTCATCGCTAAGGTTTTTGTCAAATTAATTTTTGTATTCAATGCAAGCTGATAGAGGTTTAATAGTTCCTCAGTGCCCTGGAGGTCAGTCGAGGAGCTTATTCCTACTACTGTATCATCTGCAAATGCTAGCATCTTCAGTGGCATTTGGTTAGGGTGGATTAAACCCTGGAGCTTTGCATCTGCTGCTGCCAGTAGAATGTTGGCTGCAAAGTTGAAGAGTATCAGTGACATAGGGTCACCTTGGTGGAGACCTTGTCCAACAGGGATTTTGTTGGTTGCACCATCTACAACCATAACCTTTGTTACCAGGCTTGAGTACAGCGTCATTATCCATGCTCAAAACGTGTTGGGGATGCTGACCGCCTTTAGTGCCTCATGTAGAAACGACCACGCTACTCGGTCATATGCCTTTTCCATGTCGAGGAGCATAAGGCATCCTTGTTTGATGCCCCTCATATCCTGGAGTATGCTCTGGACTGAACCAATGCTGTCCCATATATCACAGCCTTTGATGAAGCCGTGATGGGCACTATGGAGTGTGCGCGGTGCTGTTGCCATCAGATGGCTAGATAGGATGTGCGTGAGCAGTTTATAATCGGCGTTTGATAGTGCAATTAGGCACCAGTTCCAAGGTTGTTGTCTGAGGCATTTTTTGTAAAGAAGTACAATTTGGGTTTCATGGCCTCCTGGAATTTGTTTGCTATTGTGCAAACAGTGGTTAAAGAGGGCTTTGAGCTCTGGAGCAATGCAGTCTCAGAATATGCTGTATATTTATGCAAACAAATTGTCAGGGCCTGGTGCTTTCATTCTTGGCAACTCCTTTAGCACGCTCTTAACTTCATCAATAGAGATTTTGGTGGATATCTTGGCAACGTCTTCCGGCGTACAGCCACCCAGTGCCAGCTTGGACAGGTCAATAAGGGTTTTTGTCGCTAATTTGCTCATTTCTCTTTTTCCAGAAGAGATCTCCATAAAAAGTTTGACCTCACACTTGATTGTTTCAGGGTCTGATGATACTTCCCCTTCTGCTGTCTCCACTTCCCATACCCTAGGCTTAGTTCAGATTTTCTTGAGGTGTTTCAGGCCCTCTTTGGTCATCATCCCCACTAGGCTCTGATATTAGTAAGTTGCATTGGTCCATCTCTCTGAGTCTTGCTTCATCATTATGGCCCGATACTTTTTGTGTTTTGTTTGGTACTTGCTCCACCAGTCTTTGCTGTCCTGGCGGGTGAGCCTCAGCCTTTCTAATTTAGACTTCAGTTGCTTCATGGCAGCTGTCCACTTGTAGGAGGTCGCTTTTTTAAACTTTATACTATTGTGTTTCATTTTTGCTTTGATTTGGGTCCACCATTCTAGTGAGTCCAACTCCAAACAGTTGTCCAGATGCGCTACCAGTTGATCCAGTCCTGCATCAACCATTCAGCGCCAATCCCCATTCCTCAGCGTGGCTGGTTCCAGTTGCCACTCGTGGTTCCTCAGAGGTTCATCAAGGTCGATCTCCACCTGGATGACCATGTGGTCGCTTTTGGCATTTATGCTAACCTCACTGTTGGATGTCATTGGTCTGAGGTCCTATGATACAAGGATGTAATCTAAACATGATCCTGACAGTGGGGATCTGACAGCGTCATATGACCACTGCGTTAGATTGGCCAGGTCATCATCCTCTTTGTCAATCATTAGGCACATCCCCAATTTGACTAGGTAATTGAGCATCTCGTCAGCTTTACTGTTTGGACGTTCTCTTGTTGAGTATGTATCCTGGCTCACATTCGTCCAACAGTTCAGGTCACCTGCTATTACAGTTGTCACTTTGGATGGTACTTCTGCTAAGAAATCCCAAAAAATATGGTTTTTGTGGATCTTTGGCGGGGAATAGACTGCTACCACTCATATACTCCTGTCAGTGTCTCTGTTTGTAGCCATCACTATCAAGAACCTACCAGCGTGGGTTTCTTCCATGAATTCCAAGTCTATTTTCTTGTCCATTGCGACTATCGCCAAATGGTCCGTCCATAGAGCTTGGTGGCCTATTTTGTGGGACCACAGGTGGTTTTTTGCATCACAGTTTGAGCTCGGCACCATTTCCTTTTGGTTACCAGCTTGTGTTTCTGAAATAAAACTAGGTCAATATTATTATTAGTTTTTAAATGATGCATTTTCCTCCTCCTTGTTTGTATGCTCACCATCCCTGAGCATTTGTAGTCGCAATCCTCATTTCCAGCTGCCCAACCCACAGGTATGAGGTTTAGCATTATCTGAGTTGTGGATTGAGTCCCTTACTGAGGTCTGGTTGGTTGATGGTGGTGGTATCAATGATTGGCAGGGTGCAATATTTGGTTTTTGGGTCAGTTGGTTGGGACTGGGATTATATTCCCAGGCATCCTATGTACTGGGAATTTGGTTGCCATCCCCATCTCCCTGTCAATGGATAATGGGGATGGTTTTATGATTGGGTCCGGGCGCCCCTTGTTCCCTGCTGGCAGACCAGCAGATTCTCCCTCATCCATCGGCCAGATTTGCACCCTTTCATTCGATTTACTGGCAGAACTTGATTTTTTAGTCAGTGATTGCCTTGCCAATTTTGTCAATTTTGTCGCACCTGCTAATTTTTCACCAGTTGCTTTGGGTTTATCTGCTGATGACTTCCAATTCAATTTTGTATTCTCTTTTGTCTTGTTGGGTTTTGATTTCGACTTTCTGGGCTTCTGCATCTGCCCTTGCTTGGGGGACTTCTTTGGGTTCGCCTTCTGCCATCATACCTCCTCCCAGACCATCCATTCTGCTTGGGTTGGACGTTTCTCTGGTGGTCTGGGGTCGGTTCCCTCATCCATTGTGTAAGATTTGAGGCTCAGATTTATAGATGGTTCATTGTCCGCTTTGGGTCGCTTTGCCATTTCCCGTTCCCATGCTTCTCTATGTGCCAGGTCCAATTCTTATTGCTGGCGTTTTAAATCCGCTACCTCCATTAAGTTGCATGGGATCCATTCTCTGGCTTTCGGGCGGAGGAAAGTCTTGGTACCCACCTTGGTGATTCCCCCAACGGGGTCACATTTGTACTCCCATGTAGTTTTACCTTTATGATGGTGGCATTGAACCATTGTGTGGCCAGTCTGGTAGCAGAACTGGCACACTTGTTTGGCATCCTCCTGTTTGACATATAATACCCTATTGAGGCTGGGCAGGTGGATGGATCTGGGTAGAGTAATTTTGTTTGGTTTCATCCAGGGTGCCAGTTCGTACACCGCTTCTACTGTCCAAGGGCGGAGGCACTTTGCAATGTAGTCACCACCGGCTTGTCAGAATTCTCATACTTCCCCATAGTATGACAATCCAATCTGGATCACTTCATGCACCCACTCCTGTTTGCAATCGGTGGGGAGATTTTGGAAGGTTACCCACCTTGCAGTTTGGTTGGCATATCTGGTCAGCTCCATTCGCAGATATTTCCCCTTGTACTGGATGCTGATTTTGAGGAGTTTCTTGTGGTCCAACTCGCCTGGGATCGCTATATCTATGTAGCCCCATTTGGGTACCCAGTGATAATCAAAGTCCCCTCCAGCTAGGACTTTATCAAGTTCCTGATAAATCAACAATATCAGGTCAGACCATTCTTCCTCCTCCACTAGTTGCAGGTGGATTTGAATAGCATCTTTTGGGTATGATTTTGGTGCCTGGCAATCTGTAAAGCCCCCACTGATCAACTGACAGATGTATTTGATGTGGCTCCCTGCTCTGTTCCAGGTGTTGTCTTTGGTATGCGCCACCGCGGCGCTGTACAATTTAGTTTTTGTGCTTGGTTTGGATACTTCGTGGGGGTCTTTCCCTTCAAAATCCAACTTACTGATTTGTCAAGGCTGAATCCCCAGTTGAGAAACGCTTTGATCTGGAGAATGCTGATACCTCAGCAGTTGATACTTCTATCCATTTGCGCTCCAATCTCTAGGCTCTGCCACTCTAGGGCATCTGATGGTGAGAACACCAGTCAGTACCACTTAAGGGCAGATTCTGGGCCACACGTTGGGTGTAGGTATTATTGAAGGACTTCCAACGTAATTGAGCTACGCTGGCACCAGTCCCTTACTGTAACACTATTTCAGCCCCCATCTGTAAATACCCATGTCATGTCTGCCAGAACACCTGCTTCACTCCATTGGAACGATTCTGAGGGGGTGAAGCCTTCAGCGGCATATGGGGCCACTAGCATCAGTTCTGGGAAGGATTGCTTCCAATCCCAGATAGTTTCAATGCAGATTCCTGCTTTGAGTCATTCTCAGCCCAAGTCTGGGGTCGTGACCCTTTTCATCGCTGTTGCCACCTGTGGTGAAATCTCATGTTCCATCCATGGTTGGGCTGATTGGGGGGTGAACCCCACTGCATCCCAGTCTGCAACTTCAGCGATTGTTGCTTCGTTGTGCCAGTTTCTCCACTTTCCAATCAGGAATGGTCAGCCTCTAAGATTTTCATGAATCAGTTTAGTCACCCCTAGCTCTGCCCATTTTCACACTAGGTCCATACTGGCCCCCGCTCAGAACCAGTATTTCATCTTCATTGGTGTGAATCTGTTGGTGGACCAGTTGATGGCCTCTTCCGGTGACCAATCCCAAAAGAGTCCCCATTCCACCACCTTTTCCTTTGTCCATCCCACTTTCATTAGGTCTGATGCAGTGGCTGGTGGAATTCGGGTGTATGACCAGTGTAAGGCCTCAGTTGCCTTAAACATGGCCATGATCCATGGTAGTGCCTCCTCTGGGGAGAAAGTAATGTTATACCATTACAGTGCCATGTCCACTGGAATGGAGTGTCAGGCCCATTCAAGGGCCATAGATGCGTTCAGGAATTATTTCACGTACTTGGGTAAGTCTGTTGGGTTGAGGCCCAAGCTCCCAATGGCTTGGGCATATTGTGCTGTAATACCCGCCTTATTGTAATCAATCACATTTAATAGGTCGATGCCAGCCTCCATCCAGGCTTTTGCGTCTGCCAGTTTTAAATCCTCGTGGATTGCAGCCTCTATCACCTTGTAGTCCACAGGGATTTTCATCCATTCCAGGGCGTCTTCAGTTTAAACTTGGGACACCTTGAATTGTACCACCATGTCAATCGAGATTTAGGTGTTGATCCAGCGTTTGGCTGCTCCAGCGGAAAATTTGTGGTCTCGCCATATAGCCGTGATGGCTGGCTTGATACCTTTAGAGACCCACTGAGTCACCGTAAAGTATGGAAACTGGAGGGCCTCCCATTGTTTGACCTCACAGGTGGACATGCCTTGGCGCACTAACATGTCTGACTGGATTGATATAAATTTTACTGGGGCCCTGGCTGCTGACTTGACTGCTGTCAGGGTTTCCACCCCTTCCAGTAATACTTTTAGTTTTTTAGCTGAATATCTCAGGTGTCAGATCCCTCAGATTCAGTCCTTAATATAGTTTCACCCCCACCTTGGTTGGTCCCCAATGGATCATATTGAGTCAGCAATTGGCTAATTAGGATCAGCCATCAATACATTGTTGAGTGTCGGACATTTACAAGTCTGAGGTATGGAAAAGAGTGGGTTCAAGGTAAGTGAAGACCAAATCAGCCAAAAGACCTTGGTTGATTCTCAGTGGAACCCTATTAATTGGGGTAACACTTTTAATACTAATATTAATAAAACTCGGGCAAATACCATCAGTCTGAATGATTGGATTGTGCCAACTATGTGGCAAATTCAGGGGAGTCCCTCAGAGGCTCTTTCCCCAGCCACTGTCAGTTTAGTTCACATCCCCTCATGACAACCAGCCTCTTTTATAGGGTTGGTGGGGGCTCCTCAGGGCGAAAAGATTTCCCCCTTTCTGATTGGGTCCAATTAATTGAATCCCTTCCAATGGTTTTGTTTTTCTGACAGTTACATCCCCGCCAGCCCTCACATTGAAGCAATATGAGTTTCAAACTAACTGATAGGCCACTTTTGAATATTTCCTAATTTGGATAGCACCAATCAATCTCGAATTTGAGGCACAAATGGTATAAATTACAATTATCTTTGAGTCTCAAACTAACTGATAGGCCACTTTTGAATCTTTTCTAATTCGGACAGCACCAAGATATCCAAGCCTAAACTATGAATCATTTAATTATCACTACCGTACTATTTTTGAGCCTTAGCTTTTTTCCAGGTGGCACCTAACAAAAGAACAAAAACATATAAAACCATTTATTTTATTTAAGTGCCTGTTTATATTATTTTATTTTTGATAAGTGATAAGAACAGCTCCTGCAATATTGTTGGATTCAAGGCGATACTGCACCAGTGAGCCTACAAAAGTGCCAAAATCCAACAAGTGGTGCTCACTACAGGGGCTACCTGTAAACCACCAAAAAGCTTTTTGAAGAAATGACAACTACCACGGACTTAAGGCTAATTGAAGTTGAAACTCAACTAGCCAGTGCTTTGGCTGCCTCAAAAGGCTTGAGCAATATTTCTCTCAAGGTCCCTATGGGCCCTCTCCTTGACTGCTATGGAAGGAGCGACTGACCTCCAAAAAACCCAGGGTATCCTTCCCTGCTTGAGTCATATGGCTCAAGAGATTATGGTTCCCAATATGGCTTCTCTTACCACCTGGGCGGAGGTTAAACAAGCGTTGATTGATGAGTTTGGGTCCAAATCAAGTTTACAACAGATAAAACAGGCTTTTATGCACCTTTGCTTGCAAGAGGGTGAAATACTCCCCTCCTTTATTGAACATTTCTATATCCAAGCTCAACCGTTGTTGCTGGCCAAACTGCTCCCTTTAGATGATGCTATCACTGCTATCGTGGCTAGTTTGACGTCATATCCCTCTCTAGCTATGCATATCACTGCAGTTAAGCCCTCCCTCAAATTGGTATGGGATATAAAGGAAGCATTATTGGAAGTGGCTGACTTCTACAAACCTGAACTTTTGCTCCAAGCTCCAATGTGGGAAGAAACTCGGACTCTTTCAGCCTCTTCTAAGGGTGTATCCTTATGGAACCCCACTGTTGAGTTGCCACGCCAACATACTCCTCCATTGTATGAGGATAGGCGGCCAATAGTGGCCATTACGAGGCCGCGCTCCTCTCCCACCTCAAGTTCAAAAGCTCAGCCAGCGAAGTCAGATAGCCCTTCACCTGGGCAGCCTATCGCCGAGCAGTCTTCTAAACTGCTACTTCATTCGCCCCCAGCCTCCCTTAAGCTGCCGTTAGTAAGAAACCTCCTGTTAAGGGATTACCCAAGCTGGTCGCTCCTATGGCCAAAACCAAACCTAACACCCTTCCATCGTCTTCCCCAAAAGAAGGTACCTCCACAATACACCCTGAAAAAGCAATTAAGGTAGATGTGAGCAACAAAGCCCTCTCCTGTGAGAAGAGTAAGCCGGTCTCACCTCCCTCTCCTAGCAACTTGTTGGGGTGCATCGACAATCCCTTGGATGATGAGTCTGAAGGGGGGTGGGGAGGACATAGGCTATTATGTGTTGGGAGCGCCAATGGAAGTACAGGTTCTCGAAAGGTTAAGGCCTGAATGAATTGAGATAGGTGTGTGATACCACGACACACATATTTGCAGCAGGTAGTGCGTGTGTCTGAGGTGATTGATACTGCAAGTGATGCTGATCAGTTGATTGGTACCGTGATCCGCTCTACCCCACAGGTTCATACTCTCCAGTCAATTAAAGACAGATGGCCCACGATGGCTCAACGCCTGGCCACAACTTTCCAATTGCAAAAGGTCCTCGCCCACATCCCTACTTTAGATAGCACGATAACCAAGGTAGAGGTTGTTATCAATAAGGTGCGCATGCTAGCCATCCTTGACACGGGTGCTCCAGTGAACGTGGTCTCCACAAAGCTCATAAAAAAGATTAAGTTGGCCCCTGACCTTGATTGTTCTCAGGAGTTTGGAACTGCAGGGCCCAACAACACACGAGCTATTGGAGCCTATTCTTCTCTTCCCATCCGTATTGGGAAACTCCTGCTGGCTGCCCCAGCTGTGGCATTGGACAATAACGCATATGACCTACTCATTGGCACTCAATTCATGATTGAGTATGACGGTTTCATCAATATGAAACAGGAACTCTCTCCCTTCTAAATTATGCGGTTCCTCTAGTCTTTACCAATGATGAGCCTAAGAAAAAGGAATACACCTGCGTCGTTGAGTTCCCTTCTTCTGCCCTTACCCTTATTTACACCACGTCAGGCAGAAACTTTAAATTGTTGCTTGATTCCGTGGATGCTTCAGAGGGCATTCCCTTGTATGCGGCAGAGGAGATATTAATTAAAGCAGGTGAGCAAAAGGTGATAGACACCCGCATTACCATGCAAGTCCCTCGCAACTTTCTTCTGCATCTTGTCAGTGTTGATTGTCTAAGCCCCTTGGAACCTCGGGTGTTGCCAGGTATCTTAGATCCTGCCTACCAGCGCCCTATCAACCTTCTGCTGGGGAACCTTACTGATAAGGAAATGATCATCCAAAAGCATGAGGAGATTGAAAAGCCCTGATGCTACCTATTGAAGACATCCACCAAGTTCACTGCCTTGGGTCTATGGCGGATATGGGACTGCCCACTGATAAAACAATATGCACCTTGCCCAACGTCAAAATTTCTGAGGAGCTAACTTCTACTGAGCTTAACAAAGTTCACAGTTTACTGAAGTCCTACAGCGATATCTTTTCTAAGCCTGATACTGACTATGGGCACATGAAGGGTTGGACTCACACAATTGACGTTGGGGATGCTCGCCCTATTTGCTCCAAGCCTTACTGCAAATCAAAAGTTGAGGAGCAACAGATGCGGATGGAGTTCAAACAATTGTTGGACGCTAGGCTGCTGGTACCCTCACAAAGCCCATGGTCGTCCCCTCTCCTACTGATAAAAAGAAGAATGGCGGGCATAGGATCGTCATGGACTATCAAAAGCTGAACAACCTTACCAAGAAGGACAGCTATCCAATCCCCCAAATTGATGACGCCCTGGCACAACTCTCTGGGTCCCAATACTTTTCAGCCATGGATTTGGCTAGTGGATACTGGCAGATGGACCTTTCTCCTCAAGACCAGGAGAAGTGCGCCCTAATCTGTAGCAAGGGTCTTTTCCAACCCACTCGGCTACCTCAGGGGTTATGCAACGCCCCTGCAACTTTTCAGCGGGCAATGGACCACATACTCCAGGATCTCAAGCTCAGTTGTGTGATTGTCTATCTCAATGACATCACAGTATTTTCCAAAACTTTCAATGAACACTTCACCCACTTAAAAGAAGTGTTCCAATGGCTGCGAGCCTTGCACATCAAGCTGAAGCCCTCCAAGTGTACATTTTTCCAGAAAAAGCTGGATTTCCTTGGGCACACAATATTCCACGAAGGGATTCAGCCCCTCAAAGATAAGGTGGAAGCAATAGCGAAGATGCCTGAGCTTAAAACCCTCCGTGACATCCAAGTCTTCTTGGGTATGATGGGGTACTACCATCAGTTTATCCCCAAGTTCACCCAGCTCAGTGAGCCCCTCATCCGCTCTTGACTAAGAACGCTCCCTTCCAGTGGGGTGTTGAACAACAGGCCGCGTTTGAGACCCTGAAAGGGTTATTGCAGAAAAGGCCTATCCTCCGTCACCCTGACTATGGCAAGCCATTTGTGTTATTCATGGACGCCTCTGATTATGCTGTTGGAGCTATCTTAGCACAGCTGGACAAAAATGGGATTTATCATCCCATATCATACTTCAGCAAAATGTTATCCAAGGCTGAACACAGCTATAGCGTCATGGAAAAAGAGTGCCTTGCCATCCTACTCGCCATGAAATATTACCGCCCCTTCTTATATGGGACTTCCTTCAGAGTTATTACCAACCACGCCTCTCTAAAGTGGTTGCAGAATATGAAGGACCCCACTGGGCGGTTGGCGCGCTGGGCTCTTAAGCTACAGCACTATGACATGACCATTGAGCACCAAGACGGGACAAGTCATATGAATGTTGATGGGTTGACGCGGCTGCCCCTCCTTCATCTGGATAATAGTGAAGCAGAGAGGATGCATGACCTCCTCATGACTCCTGAGGCTTGGGCGGATGAAGATGAACCTGTACAGAAAATGCTTGCTCGCCATTCCCACAACACAAAGGTTGAAAATGGGAAGTTATACAAAAAAGTAGGGATAAAATGGTTGCTCTATCTTCAGCCCTCTGAGCGGATACCTGTAATAATGGAATCCCACACAATGATGGGCCATGGCTGAGCTCAAAAAGCCTATGAGTAAATTAGAGAGCGGTATTACTTGGAAGGCATTATGAAAACAATAACTGAGGTTTTGGATGCCTTTCTCACCTGCAAAAAACAATCCAGCTTCAAGACCCAGTACCAGTATCAACCAATCACGCCTCAACAGCCCTTCCACACCATGAGCTTGGATGTGGTAGGTCCTCTCCCTCAAACTACTGGGGGCAATCGATATATCTTGGTTGGTATTGATCAGTTCACCAAATGAGTTGAAGCTGTGGCTCTCCCCGCTCAGACTCCCAAGGCCACGGCCACTTTCTTACACCAATATATCTTAACCCGGCATGGGTGCCCACAAGTCCTCCTATGTGACAATGGGAAAAACTTCACCTCCCGAGTGGTAAAGCTTCTCGCCACCTCCTTGGGAGCACAACAACTCTTCTCAGCACCTTATAACCCATCCACAAATGGGGCCGTAGAAAGAGTTAATGGTACACTGGTCTCCATTCTCTGCACTATGGCCAGCTCCGACCCTCTACACTGGGATCTTTATTTACCCAGTGCCCTTATGGCTTACCAGATCAGCTATCATTGCATCCTCAAGATGTCTCCCTTCCGTGTGTTGTATGGAAGAGAACCTGGAATTCCAGCCTTACTAGCCAAGGATATCTTCACTGCCAGGACGGACCCTGAAAAAGCTATTAAAAAATTATCCCAGCACATCATTCAACTGCAAGCAGAGGCTATGAACAACTTGGCTAAGATGGTCACTAAAGAAGGCCAAGCAGCTAATGAGCGCTGGGCTCCTCTTCCTTCCTTCCAGGTGTCAGACTTGGTAATGTATCACCATAATTGCATCACACCCAGAAGGGAAAAGCTTGGTTCTATCTGGGAAGGTCCCTTTTCCATCACCTATAAGCGAAGGGGATGAGTATTCTATTAAGTCCCTTGCTTCAGGTCTTACTATCAACTGCGTTCATGGGCAGTTCTTGCAATCTTATACCTCCCCAACCACTCTTGAAGGGGGTAATGTCAGACATTTACAAGTCTGAGGTATGGAAAAAAGTGGTTTCAAGGTAAGTGAAGACCAAATCAGCCAAAAGACCTTGGTCAATTCTCAGTGGAACCCTATTAATTGGGGTAACACTTTTAATACTAATATTAATAAAACTTGGGCAAATACCATGAGTCCAACTGATCAGATTGCGCTGACTATATGGCGAATTCAGGGAGTCCCTCGGAGGCTCTTTCCCTGGCCACCGTCAGTTTAGTTCACATCCCCTCATGAAAACCAGCCTCTTTTATAGGGTTGGTGGGGGCTCCTCAGGGCAAAAAGATTTTCCCCCTTTCTGATTGGGTCCAACTAATTAAATCCCTTCCAAATGGTTTTGTTTTTCCAATGGTTACATCCCTGCCAGCCCTCACATTGAAGCAATGCAAGTCTTGAACTAACTGATAGGCCACTTTTGAATAATTCCTAATTTGGATAGCACCAATCAATCTCGAATTTGAGGCACAAATGGTCTAAATTACAATTATATTTGAGTCTCAAACTAACTGATAGGCCGCTTTTGAATCTTTTCTAATTTGACAGCACCAAGAAATTCAAGCCTAAACTATGAATTGTTTAATTATCACTATTGCACTATTATTGAGCCTTAGCTTTTTTCCGGGTGGCACCTAATAAAAGAACAAAAACATATAAAACCATTTATTTTAATAAAGTGCCTGTTTATATTATTTTATTTTTGATAAGTGTAAGAACAGCTCCTGCGATATTATTGGATTCAAGGCAATACTGCACCAGCGAGCCTACAAAAGGGCCAAAAATCCAACATTGAGCTAGAGCCCCCTGTTGGCATGACTTCATTGGGGATTGTGCCCAATAGCATATCAGAGATCACATCTGATGAATTTCTCATGTTACCAAATCAATTTTGGTTGGGGACCATTTGCCCCCCATCTGGGCCTTTTCAGAATTGGAGCCCAACTTGTTCTTCACTCAAATACCCTGAGCAGATTTGGTAAGTTTCTCCATGTCAATAGAAAGCTTTTTATAGCTTAACTCTGTTGGTTTGAGATGCCAATTTTCATCATTTGAATCCGAGTCAGTTTTGGATCTTACCAATACTTCATCCAGGTTTTTTTATTTTATCAGCAACAATTTTCTCACCCTGCAAGGCCCCAATCCCCTCTGCTGATTGAGGTTCAATGGGGAATATTCCTGACACCACTGTTCTCAGCGTTGGGCCTCGCTCCCAGAAGGTTGCTCTTGTCATTGGGTGTCATTGGTCATTGATCCTAGGGAGTTGACCCTGTCATCCATGCTAGTTGTTAGGGCCCCATGACCCATTGACGCATTCACATGTTTTGTCATCATTCGTGTCACCAGATCATTTTTTGATATACACATATTAAATTGCCCTTCCCCATTTCTAGTCATGTCAGGGTTTGGGCCAGTGGGAAGGTCATCAGATGATATGTCCATCATAGCCTCCTTTGCATTATTATTAAAAATTAATATCAGCACAGGCAAGTAATTCATTTCTATGTGCTGTGCACAGATGGGTGGATTGACTTCCCTACGCTTGGGTGGTTAGCCTTTGTTCACTGCTCTATATAATTGCAGTGTGCTCTGGCAGTTGGTTGCTCTCTCAATTCTTGTTCAGTTCACTTTTTGCTTTAAAAGTGATATTTGTGAGAGAGAAAAAGGCTGATTATGCTAGAGGAGGTATTTTTAAAATCAATTGGACTTTTGATTCAAAGTTTTGATTTAGATAAACTTGTTAAATACCCAAATGACCACTAACCACTTAACAAAACCATTTAAAATATCAAATCAAACAAATTTAAACTGCTCAGCTGTAACAATATAGCGAATACCATTGAAGTATATATAGGATTTTCACTTGTTACATATAAAACTTTTTATTTTACTATATTTTTCCCATGTTTTAATAGTTATTCTGCTATTTGGGGCGGAGACAAATCCAACAAATCAAAGATCATAAAAATCGGTCCAGCCATTCTTGAGTTATAAATGGGTAACTAACACGACTTTGTTTTATATATATAGATTCACCAAATTGCTCACCTGAAACCTAATAAAAATCAGTATTAGAGTTTAAGTATATTAAGTAGTTAGGATAATCAGCTCACCAGCCACGAGGGCAACAGCGAAACTGTTAGTCCGAGTGGCTCGAGAGTAGTACTGGCACAGCCTATAGGCTACAATATGAGCTTATCATCTGATAAACTTTAAATACTGTAGCGAAGCATGGTATCTGGATGTTAGGTTTATATATTTTAAAACCTGCCTAATTGGTTCACCTAATTAGTAAAATACTTTTGGCAAAATAAGTAGAAATTGATTTAGCAATTTGGAAGATATGTCACATACTCAATGATTTTAAGTATAAAGAGATGTTTCGGGTAGCAGTTTTGTGTTATTTGATTGATCGATATGTTTATTTTGTTTGGCCGAGTAGTTGATGGCTTTTGTTCGAATCGATAGGACACAGTTTAGTTTTGAGGAGTGATTAGTTATTGGTTGTTTTGATAAGTTCAGTTAGGTTTACCTAAGTGGTTTTGATGGTTTTTAGTTGATTCAATTGAGCAATTAAATTTGGCTGAGTGGTTTCGTTTATCTTCAATATAAAATCTAAATTAATAAATTGAAAATCTGAAATTTTATAGACACCGTAGCGAAGCAAGGGTAAATCGGCTAGTTGTTTAATAAATAAATTTTTAGATAACCCGTATGGGTTTAAATTAAGGTTAACTTAAGCAGAACTTAAGTATCAAAGTGGGTTGGATATGTCCTAATAGCCAAAAAAGAGCTCGGTCATACCCATCTTTCGCATCGCGTTGCCTATAATTGGTATGCTGTATAGCATGTTGCCATCTCCAACTTTCTCCGCCATGGGGCTGGGGGCTTGAGGTGGCATCGAAGTCACATGAGGCTCGAGATTCGGGTTCTTTAAGCTGCTGTACTTTGAATCGCCGTTCGAACCTAAACATCGGTTCCCAACGCAGCCCTCCGCCTTTTTCTCGGGGGTGATTTTTCTATACTCTTTGGCCAAGAATTCTGGGAGGATATCTAAAGAAAATTTGGGGGTGGCCTCATAAGTTGCGCGCGGCTGTAAATGATTAGATGCAACGGGATGTCCATTCACATCTTTAAGAAAACTGATTGCTGAAAAGCATACCCAAGTGGAAAAGTAGAAATTAGTTTGCATCGTGTAGGAACAATTGAGGTTACCATTTAAATAGTTGTTGGATACTTGCTTCTACCTTTACCAGCGGTAGTCCATCCGCAACGCAAGCGTTTTGCATGGGCTAGAGAAGCGGGTTTCTCATCTACAGGAGCAAACTGCTACCATAATCATCCATGCAATAAATGCCAATTTGTGCATTATTCCTTTAAACTCACTTTGCGCTTAATTTTAGCCAATAAGCTTAAACCATTCTTTAAAATTGCTGCACAAATAGATTTAAGTTGATTTTATGTTTTGTAAAAATTATCTATATCAAACCTATTATTCTCATCAATCAGCATCACTTTTCCATGCGGATCTTAAGTTCAAAACAAGAAAATGTTTCTACCAACCTTATATGATTTGTAACATTCAAAAAGAGTAGGCAAGTTGATCCGCTTCGGTGCCAACTTTATGCAAAGCGCAATAATCGGCTTGTAAACACATCTAAATTATAAACTATCATAGTGATGATAGTAACCAATGTTTCTAAGTCTTAAATTTAATTTTATCTTCAAAATAATAAAAATGCCCTATAATAAATAAGCATAAGGTGGTTGATTATGCATGACTGACTCTCATTTAAATTATTTACAATTAGTACGCTGATTTTTTGGGTGACTACTACATCAATATTTGCATATCTTTTATTCTGCTATATTTCACTTACTATATAAATAGCTGGTTGTGCAATTTTATCTAAAACTAAGACTTTAATGTCACATGAACTTTATTTATAGCAGTAGTTAATATTGAAAAAGGTGTTATATTAAAGAATTTAAACAAGTTAAAACCAAGTTAGGAGCTAGTATAATATTTTATTTCTTTATTCAGGGTAAACCAACCAGAGGATAGACAAAGCCAAAGTTCAAAAGATCAAACTAAAACAAATAATAAAATGGTCAAAACAAGATGAGCAGATCACTCAAGATGACTCAAAACTAAAGCAATCCAACCAAGTTGGAAGCAGTAAACTACTTCCTGACCATGGCAGAGGATAAAGGGGGATCAGTAGGCTCTTTATCCTCATCTGTGTGGACAGGGTTTGGCACAAAGCTGAAAGCATGGGTGTAGGTGCATCATGAAAGTGGGAATCAAGGTAGTAGAGTGGGGCTTTGTAAGTCCTGAGGAACGTCCTCTGGGTGTGATTGGGTCACCTTTCTGTTCCTGAGCAAGAAAGTACCAAAGAGGATGTCCATACCCCTTATTACTCAGGGCAATCTTGCTCACATGGTAGACAAGTGCTGGAAAATAGCCCTTCAGATTCAGATCCCACTTCTGGTACTTGCACTCTCCTCAGCAGAACTGTTACAAGGAATTAGTAAAATCTGCGCTGAGATCACCATAATAGAACTGATTGCAACTAATTTGAGCAGCAATCAGCTGGATACTCAGATTTCAAATGGTCAAAGAGGTATGAAGGCTGATCTATCAGCTGGAACACCCAACAGTTGCAATTCAGTTTACATGATGATCAAAAATCTTCCCCCCTCCCAAATCTGTCAGGCATCACCCCCGATGGGCAGCTTCCTGCCAGAAAATTGGGTGTTGCACCTGATACAATACCACTGACCACAACTTGGCTCATCACCAAATTTTGTAATGTCAGTCCCCCAGGGACTAACCATCCTATTCCCAAATAGTTCACCTCTTAGGTTGAACTGACTGCAATTTGGCCTGCCGCCAAACTTAGAGATGTCAGTCCCCAGGGAACTAACCAGCCCATTTCTGAATAGTTCACCAGTTAGGTTGATCTGACCAAAACTCAGCTTGTCACTGAATTTTGCAATGTTGGTCCCCAGGGAACTAACCCACCTATTTCCAAATAGTTCACCACTTAGGTCAAACTTGCAGAACCTGATCCCAGCTTATTTTCCCCAAAATTGACAGCTAAATAATTGGGTGCATCACACTGAGAAAATTGTTGGTCAATTCTCTTCCCTTAAATTTTCCAATAAAAACACCCTCCCCAAAATTTCTGTTTTTATCTGTTGAGATTTAAGTTCCCTTCCAGTTCCATATCTGTCATACCAGCAGCAGTGCCCCTGGCATTATGGTCCACCACTTGGATGCTCCGGCATTCAGGCTGGTAGGCCAGTCTATTTTCTACTTGCTGTCTGCCTGACATAATCGATCAACCATCAATCTCTACCATTTCCACCTTTCTTGCAGATATTGGTGCAGCAATGGTCCCTCCTTTCCAACTGAATCAAGTTGTAAAGATTATCCCTGCCCACATTAGTCCTATACCACTCAAAACTCCAAACCCATACCCCATAGTTTCCATGGCTACCTTGCCCATGTCAGTAGAGTCTGATATCTCAACTTGCAAGGAGTTTGTCCTCCAAAGCCCAGTAGTTTCCCAGCTGTCGCCCTTCAAAGGTGCTATCCCTATGGAACTGTAACTGAATATCATCAAAAATGGGGAAGAGGTCGAGGAAGAAGTTATCCCAGCATCCCAGAAATTGTGATGTTCCATTTAATATCTTATGGCTTGGAAAAAATATCTGGCCTATAAGAACAGTTGGGGCAAGATGCACAATTGCGCAAATTGCATGAACCTGGATAAAACATTCCACATATCCCATCCCGAGACTCTCCCTTTCCCCAAAAAACCTGCATCAGTAATGGTGATCAAGTCACCCAAGGCACACAAGAAGGTGGCTTTTGTACAGTTTCTCAGTGATGAGGCTCTTCTCTTAAAAAAAAGGAAAGGGTAATGTAAGTCCTGAGGAACGTCCTCTGGGTGTGATTGGGTCACCTTTCTGTTTCTGAGAAAGAAAGTACCAAAGAGGATGGCCATACCCCTCGTTACTCAGGGTGATCTCACTCACGTGGTAGACGAGTGCTGGAAAATAGCCCTTCAGCTTCAAATACTGCTTCTGGTACTTGCACTCTCCTCAGCAGAACTGTTACAAGGAATTAGTAAAATCTGCGCTGAGATCACTGAGATGGAACTGATCACAACTAATTTGAGAGGCAATAGACTGGATACTCAGATTTCAAATGGTCAAAAAGGTATGAAGGCTGATCTATTGGCTGGAACGCCCAACGGTTGCAATTTAGTTTACATGATGATTGAAAATCTTCCCCCCTCCCAAATCCGTCAGGCATCACCCCCAATGGGCAGCTTCCTGCCAGAAAATTGGGCGTTGCACCTGATACAATACCACTGACCAAAACTTGGCTCATCACCAAATTTTGTAATGTCAGTCCCCCAGGGAACTAACCCTCCTATTCCCAGATAGTTCACCTCTTAGGTTGAACTGACTGCAATTTGGCCTGCCGCCAAACTTAGAGATGTCAGTCCCCAGGGAACTAACCAGCCCATTTCTGAATAGTTCACCAGTTAGGTTGATCTGACCAAAACTCGGCTTGTCACTGAATTTTGCAATGTCAGTCCTCAGGGAACTAACCTGCCCATTCCTGAATAGTTCACCACTTAGGTCAAACTTGCAGAACCTGATACCAGCTTATTTTACCCAAAATTGATGACTATTTAATCAGGCGCATCACACTGAGAAAATTGTTGGTCAAATCTCTTCCCTTAAATTTTTCAATAAAAACACCCTCCCCAAAATTTCCGTTTTTATCTGTTGAGATTTAAGTTCCCTTCCAGTTCCATATCCGTTATACCAGCAGCAGTGCCCCTGGCATTCTGGTCCACCACTTGGATGCTCCGGCATTCAGGCTGGTAGGCCAGTCTATTTTCTACTTGCTGTCTGCCTGACAGGCTTGCAACTCAACCTTTGCTATAAAGAAGGTAGTTAAATATTATACCAAGGTTTTCTCAGCCTTAAGGTGGGCTTTGTGGAGGGTGGCAAAGGTAACAATATTGAGGTGAGCAATGCAGGTCTTTGGGACAAACTTTGCAACTGCCAAAACTTTTCAAACTACTTTACTAGCCACCTACTGGAAGAAGAGGTGTTTTTTATAAATTGGGTGTATGGTGGTTGGGAGGATAGTGGGGAATGCTCTCAGACAAGGCTGCAACTCATTTTTAATAGCTTTTTAGAGGAACCAACATTCAGGGGAAGATATTTGCCTCTTCAAATAGTTTGTGGTCACTTTGGAATAACTCATCATCAAAGCGTGGAAAATAATGTTGAGATGGGAATTAAGATGCATATTCTGAATTGAGTTATGTTTTGAGGGGAGAACACTCAACCAATTTAGGAATAGAATTACTCAATTCAATTAACTACTCCAAGTTGGCATACCTTCTGCAATTTAATTTAAAGCTGGACTTCCAGTTTGGGTGTGTAACAATTCATTGAAAAGCTTAGATTGCCATGGTCATAGAAGCCCTAATTGTAAGTCCAGAGGAGTGTCCCCTCTGCTTAGATTGGGCGGTGTTCTCATTCCCCTCTTACAAAGGGTCTGAAGAGGGCAGCTGTCCCTCTCATCATAAAGGGTGATCTCACCCGTGTGGTAGATGTTTGCTGGGTAACAGCTCCTCCTCTGAAAATCCCTCCCCCTGTCCCCACAATTCCCTATGACAAATTAGTATGTCAAATTGAGGGAATTTGTTCAGAAATAATCAAAAATTGCCACCCTCATGGGCTAAAAATTCTTATGAAGTAAAAGGCCCCAAGCACTCAAAATCAAGGTCCAAAAGCTGCAAACCCTCAGAAACGAAGCCAGACAGGATCACAAATTCAATGAACATGGACTCAAGTGTTAAATTCTTAGAAAAACTCACAAGTGGCACTGGGCCATTGGAAAATGTTGTTGGTTCAAAACTTGCTCAGAAAACCTTTGAGAACAAAGCCTAATGGGTGTGTACCCCTTAATTGGAATGTATTTAGTGAAAAATCCTCGGTCAAAATCACCAATGGCATCAGGCCATTGGGCAATGTGATTGTTAGTTTGAAATTACCCTCAAAAACATTGGAAAAAAGCCCAATGAGCATATACTTCCTTTTTTAAATGTTGCAATAATTTGAATCCCACTCATCAAAAATCAGAATTGTCATTTGAGGCATCTCACTTGGCCAAACAGATGCCAAAGTGACTGAGTATGGGTGGGTTGAGTATCCTGAACCTATTTTCAGCCATTTGAGACTGCCCCTATGTGGGGTAGCCTCAGGGAATTCCTGTTGCTTGTTGGGCAAGATGCCATTGCACTAACCATCAGAAATTCCGTGCAACCAAAAGTTGGGCATCTGAGGTTGAACCAACAGTAACTCAGCCCACTGTTGACTCCTTCAAAGTCAGTTTAGATTGAATCGTTTTTTCCCCTCCCTCTAAAGCTTGCTGGGTTAGGTCAAATCTTGAGGGCCCCAATCTTAAGCTTCTATAAGTTATTCCCCAAATTGAACAATCTATTCAAAACAGTAGTAACATACTGAGGAAATTGATGGTCAAATTTCTTAAATTCACTTTTCATTAAAAATATCCCCAAGCTCCCAATATTTTATTTTAATTCAAATTTTACTTGATGAGCTCCCTATGGCACTAACTCTGTGGCCCATTGGGCCTTACATTGGCTGGGCAATACCAGTCATGACAGTAACAATAGCTCCCACTGTAGCCAACTGGGCATATCGTGTGAGAAATTTCTGGGAATTTAACCCCAATTTTCAAAGCCATCCGCCAGCAGGATGTCTGAATACTGTAGGTTCATCTATCTTCATTTCACGCAAGGCTTTGCCCCCTCACCTCTATTTTTGTGTCATGGTTAAATGATCTGATAGTAGGCACCAACCCCAAGGTTAAGGCTGGGCGGCAGGAGGTCCAGAAGGTGAAACTTCAGGCCTTCCCTGACCTCAAGCGCACCTTGGACCAACGCTGGGTACAAGACAAATATGCCCAGGTTGGTACTAGTGTTTTGCAAAAAGCCCAGCCCCTTGTATTGGCTCAGGCGTTAGAATGGATGAGCTATTTAATTAACGATGATTTTACTATTCAGTTGATCGGGGAATGGGGTTTAAAACCTATTCCATTTACAAAATTACGCGTTTGGGTAAATTACAACTTCAATTAATTACTCAATTGAAGTCCATTTCGGTGTATACTACAAATTTGGATGTAATTGTGTGCCTATTGGTGCATCAGTGCTTGTTACCACTTCTGCAGACCCAAAATTACCCCAACAATGTTGAAATATGTTCTTTTCTGACCAACATTTCTCGTTGGTTGACTTTCCACAATAAACTTTCCAATTTTCTTACGTTTTATATATGGTTCCTTGGGCGAACATGTGTGTGCAGATCTCTTTGAGGAGGTCTCCAACAACTTTGGTCACTACATTTTATCACAAATAACTAAAGTTTCTGGTGCACCGTTGGGCCGCCCTGGTCCCCTCCAGATCGAGGCACCCAAGCTGCCTAGCACCGATTTACATTTGGTTATGGACTCCCCTTTGGGGTCCACCCAAGCTTTGTTGATTCTGGCTTATTTTATATTATATACCGCTTTGCACACCCTTGCCTTGGGTCCCTTCTGTTCTGGAACCATCTGCAATGCCCTGTTTCCCATTTTATTAATGGCTTTTTCCCTGATGGTGTAGGTTTGCATCCTGCATCACCTCTCACAGAACGAGAGAGTTACAGACACTCTTTTAACATTAGTTTACCAAACTTTTTATTATATGTGCATCAGAATTAAATGTGTGGGACTCTCTTTATATATAAACTGGGTGCACTGGCAGTTTGCCATTTTCACGATGGTGCTCACCACAGTTTTCTCATTTGGGTTTTTTTTGGTGAGTCTTGGCATTATATTTTGCAACTACCAACTGGAAAGTACCCAGCCTTCCTGCTCATATATGGTGGTCTCAGACTTTTCATGATCCTGTTGTCACGATTCCCCACCTTTATCCTGAGTATTACTCAGAAATCAACAGGCCTTGGCTTCCCTTGTGCCAAAAGCCTCTTTGGACTATAAATTTTCTGGTTCTCATCTGCTTTTGCAGGGAGTGGACTTTTTATATCAGCTGTCTCCAGAGGCGGCCAAATGAGTTTTTGTGGTGTTCCATGAACATCTGTTTTTGTGGCAATCAGTAGAGGGCTTGGAGCATGTCTTTAAGCAATGTCATCCCAACAGAGCATACATCCATCCCTTCTACAAGTTTTTTTCTCTGCGTCAAGCTGGTTATCCAGTGAAAGTATATTTGAATGAATTTGTGAGAAAGCCCAGGGCCTACCATTGCCCAACATCATTAAAACATCATTTCTCTGATCTACCTTGGACTTCTCTGTGAAAAACTCCCTGATTTGGCAGTCGCCCCCTTCTAACCTCAATCATATCATTGAAGCTCTTTGGGGTGGTTTCCCCACCCCAACCTGGAAAGGGCCAGGTAATTTGGCCATCATGGTTTCACCTGGGTTGGCTCCTATAAATATGGGACCCAAAAAGTCGCGTGAATCTCCCAAAATGAAGGAATCTTATCCATCTAAACCTTTGAGCTCCACCAAATTTGAAGCTGAACAGGAGCTAGCCCTGAGTCTAAATTAAATGTTTCAGATGACATTGCCGCGATGATGTTACCTGCAGTTGCCCCTATAAATGCCATGTCCATTACTAGTGGTATTTCCTTGAAACGTGAAGAGCTCCCCACTGATTCCCTCCCTGTTTTGGCAGAAGTCAAGGGTCTGGGAGAGTCTAGACCCAAACTTAACCAAAAAAGGATCAATAATAACGAGTTTTCTTCTCACTGCGTTTCTGCGGTGCAAGCCAAAGCATCTATTAAGGATTTGGGGATGATGGCCCTGGATAATGAAGCACACAGGACCCTCAGATAAGGTATGGGGTCAGTGGAGCTTGAAAATGCGTTTATAATGCAAATGTTATATCACAAAATGAGCCGTTTATTTGATCTTGCAGCTTGGATGAGGACCCTATTACAGTATATCAAATTACTCCTGAGGACCCTCGTTTGACCCCTAACATGATCCACAGCACTCAGGAGGTAGAAAAAGAACTTCGTTTCAAATATGACAAGGTGTATGCACCTTCAGAAGATATGGTGGGATATGTAGCCTCAGTAGTAAGAGTGGCCAACAATCCCTCCCCCTTCTATGAATAAAAAACATACCCTGAAGGCTTTCTTAATCCAGAGGAAGAATTTTTGGGTGAGGTGTTGGCATTTTCTGCTTTGAATAAAGCTCATTATGGATACTTTTAGTTGACCGTTACCATTTCATCCCCTTTAGGAAATTCAGCACAACTATTTTGGTGGATACAGGAGCCTCTGAAAATTTTGTGGACAAAGACCTTGCCGACTACCTTGAGCTGAGTTACTTGCTAGATGGTATGGTTTAAGGAGGGGCTTTTCAAGGTATTCCCACGCTGAAACTCATGGGGTCAGTGGACTGTCAAGTGGGCAACTATCTTTTTGTCTGACCACTTACAAGCTATCAAAAACCACTTGTACCCCATTATTTTGGGTATAGAGTGGTGGATAAAGTTTGACGTCAGGACTAATTTGAAAGAAAACCCCTATTCTTGTCTTTGATAATTGGTCACAAGTTGGCTGTTTTTTTGGCTGAAGCTCACTTTCAAGGCAAATTGCCCCACTGGCCCAATATTCACACTCTTAGTCTTGCCCCATTGCTGAAGCCCTCTGTGGAGGTTCCACTACCATCCTGTTTGGAGGGGTTGGAACCTTCGTTTGATGAAACATCAGCAAATGCACTACCTGATCATTTAAAATTCAATTGTGAGTTCAAGCTTACTGTGGATCTGGTGCATATATCTTCTCCCATTTACCCATTAAATGTACGGGAGGAAGCGGCTTTAGATGTATGAGTTGAGGAGCAGTTGGCCAAAGGTGCTATTTTTAAGCGAACATCCCCTGTATGTTCCCCACTTCACTTTGTTGAGAAGGCAGATGGTACCATACGTCCATGCGTGAACTATGGGAATTTTAACAACGTTACTGTACCAGACTTACATCCCATCCCCATTGATTCACAGATTAAACGCTATGCAAAGAAGGCACAAGTCTTTTCCAAGCTAGATTGTTTAAATGCGTTAAATAAGATCCGGATTAAGAAGAACCAGGAGTGGTTAACTGCATTCTGTACCAGAAAAGGAGTCTTCAAATTTTGGGTTACGCCCTTTGGGCTTAAGAATGCCCCTGCTATCTTTCAACATCATATTGATACGGCTTTGGGGACCTATTGGGGGTATGCGCGGTTGCCTACATGGATGATATCCTGGTGTTTCCCCTGATCAGGAGTCTCATACAGTACACCTTCGGCAAGTAGTGGAGTATTTAAGGGCTGCCAACCTTACGCTGAAAATCAGTAAGTGTGAGTTCTTTAAGTTCTAGGTCACCTTTCTGGGCAACGTCGTGTTTGACCAAGGGCACATGATAACTCCTAACAAGGAGAAGGCGATTCATGAGTGGCCCACTCCAACCTCTGTTAAGGAATTAAGGAGCTTTTTGGGGATGTGTACGTTCCTTAAGAGGTTCACACAAAGCCTTTCTGAAGTTTCAGCGCCTTTGTACAAGGCGAGTAGGGCAAAAGTACTACAGTGGTCCCCCGTTTTGGAGGATGCCTTTCAAGCAGTAAAGCGTACGTTGCTGTCTACCTCCATTCTTCGCCATGTCGACCCTAATGAGAGTTCATTGTTGCTTCCAATGCCTCTAACTTCGCCATTGCAGCGGCCTTATTACAAGTAGGTGAAGATGGAATAGAGCATCCAGTGGGGTATTTTTTTAGAAAAATGTTCCTGCCAGAGTTAAACTACACTGTATATGATAAAGAGTTATTAGCAGTGGTTGAGGCGCTAACCTATTGGCATCACCATTTATATGGCTCTTCCCAACCCTTCCGTGTACATACAAATCACCATGCCTTTCTGTACTACCGCGCACCTCATATCTTAACCCCACAGCAAACCCACTGGCATGAGACCCTTGCCCAATTTTCATTTTCTTATAAGTTTACAAAGGGCAAGAAAAATGGTTTGACGGATGCTTTGAGTCATAACCCTGCACTAGCTCCCAATCCTAAGGAGGTTGAGGTGCATAATAACCAATTAATGATTCCACCAGGTAAGATTGTGCCTCAACCTTCCTCTCCCTTGGCCAGTGGGCCCGCGCTTGCTCCTCTAGAAATTGTGGAGGAATATGGTATGTTCAGGAAGGTTGTTCTTTCCCAGCCTTTGTCAGCGAAATATACAATGGTTCTTGCAAAGAGCGTATTGAATCAGGAGGATATTACCAGAAGTTACCACGTAAAGGATGAGATGATGTGGTTTCAGAGGCGCCTATGGGTTCCAGCTGGACCACTTTGCCTGTAAATCAACCAGGACCATCATGACAGAATCACCGTTGGCCATCCTGGGAAGGCAAAGACCCTGGAGCTTATTCGCCGCACATACAATTGGAAGTGATTAGCTGCTCAGGTAGGCAGATATTGTAGAGAGTGCCTAGTCTGCAACCAAATGAAACCCAATCACCAGCCTTTAGCAGGGTTATTGGTACCAGTTCAAAAGGCTGATGGGCCTCGGACTTCCTTATCAGTTGATTTAATTGTTGAATTGCCTATCTCTGATGGCTAAAATGCCTTCATGGTATTGGTGGACCATTTTATGAAGTTTGCCAACTTTATCCCTCTGCAGGACCACAGTTACCGCAGTGGAGATGGCGAGGATGTTTGTTACTCATGTGTTCACGCTTCATGGGGTCCCTCAGGAAATCATTAGCGATTGGGGGGCCCAGTTCACCACTGTCTTTTGGGAAGAGTTGTGTAAGACTCTGCAAATCTGTCCCTGCCATTCACCTGCCTATCATCACCAATCAGATGGGCAGGCAGAACAAGTGAACCAGTGTTTTGAACAGTTCTTGCAGTGTTACACTGCCGAAGATCATTCAGATTGGTCTTCCCATCTTCATATGGCCCAATTCAGTTATAACAATGCACAACGTGCATCAATTGGTTGTTCACCCTTCTTCGCCAACCATGGCTTCAATACCAATTTCAACATGGAACCCCGTTGTGGATCCAAGATGGAGGCTGTGGTGGACTTCGCAAAAATGATCAAGAAGATACACCAAGGGGTGAGCACGAACTTAGAGGTGGTTATGCAGGCTTACAAGGAGAACGCTGATGGTAAGAGATGGGTGGGACCTGCGTACAAGGAAGGAGATCTCATGGTACTGGATGCTAAAAACATCCCTATCAAGCACCATGTAAAAAACTGGGACCCAAGAGGATTGGGCCATACCATGTTGTCAAAAAGGTGGGCCACGCCTCATACCAGTTGGATCTTCCCCCTCATTTCGAATCTTTTCTGTATTCCATGAAAGCAAACTCATGTTGTTTGAGGGCCCCCTCCAGAGACTCCCAAAGCTTATCTCATGGATGAGGGCGTCAGAGTGGGAAGTGGAGGAGATTGTTGCCTCTCATTGGGTAAGAAGAAGGCTCTAGTATCTTGTATCCTGGAAGGGATTTGACACAGCGGAGAATAGTTAGGTCCCAGCGCGGGATTGCACGCATGCCCAGGAGCTAATTGAAGCATTCCACGAGCGTTTTACTGAGGTTGCAGGATCAAAGTCCAAGCCAGCTATCACTGCTATGAAGTTGGCTCCAGCACGTAAAAACTTCTTTTAGTGAATGCTCCTGGAGGGGGTGGAGCCCAAGAAGGAGGAGAGGGTAATGTCATGATTAAATGACCTGATAGTAGGTACCAACCCCAAGGATAAGGCTGGGTGGCAGGAGGTTCATAAGGTGAAACTTCAGGCCCTCCCTGATCTCAAGCACACCTTGGACCAACGCTGGGTACAAGCCAAATATGCGCAGGTTGGTACTAGTGTGGTGCAAAACGCCCAGCCCCTTATATTGGCTCATGCGTTAAAACGGCTAACTATTTAATTAATGATGATGGTACTATTTGGTTGATCAGGGAAAGGGGGTTTGAAACCCATTCCATTTACAAAATCGCGCATTTGGGTAGGTTACAACTTCAATCAATTACTCAAGTGAAGTCCATTTCGGTGTATACTACCAATTTGGATGGAAGTGTGCACCTATTAGTGCATCAGTGCTTGGGACCACTTCTGCAGACCTAAAATTACCCCAACAATGTGTAAATATGTTTGTTTGTGACCAACATTCCTTGTTGGTCGACTTTCCATAATAAACTTTCCCATTTTCTTACATTTTATTTATGGATCCTTGGGCGAACATGTGTGCAGACCTCTTTGATGAGGTCTCCAACAACGTTGGCCACTACATTTTATCACAAACAACTAAAGTTTCTGGTGCACCGTTGGGCCGCCATGGTCCCCTATAGATTGAGGCACCCAAGCCGCCTAGCACCAATTTAAAGTAGATTATGGACTCCCCTTTGGGGTCCACCCAAGCCTTATTTTTCTGGCTTATCTTATATTGTATACCGCGTTGTACACCCTTGCCTTGGGTCCCTTCTGTTCTGGCACTATCAGAGGTGCCCTGTTTCCCATTCTATTAACGGCTAGTTTCCTGGTGGTGTCAGTTTGCATCCCACACCACCTCTCATAGAATAGAAGAGTTACAGACACTCTTTTAACATTTTGTGTCAAACCCTCCTATGGATTATCCCAAAGCAGCTAGTCTGATCATTCAACTCCCTGAAGCAAAGCCCACTGGGTCTGGAGTTGCT
Organism: Massospora cicadina; assembly: GCA_022478985.1. Taxonomy (NCBI): domain Eukaryota; kingdom Fungi; phylum Entomophthoromycota; class Entomophthoromycetes; order Entomophthorales; family Entomophthoraceae; genus Massospora; species Massospora cicadina. The sequence continues at coordinate 65,113 of JAKSZP010013324.1, read as the reverse complement.
ACAAACTGGTTTATTGCTGGGTTCCACTTTATGCTTGCAACACACCAGAGCTCACTTGTAGCACATTTCCCCGTGAAATATAATGTCATTTGAGTGGCAATGCCTCTAGCATTCTGGCTTACCTTTTGGGTGCTTTTCCATCCCAACTGGCAGGACATTCTAAACTTCATATGCCTTCTCCCTGACATAATTTACCGTCTAATGTTTCCAGCCATTTACGTCCTCCTCATAGAAATGGGCGCTGCAGTGGTTACTCTTTACCAAAAGAACGTGCAGTCAGTAGTTTGTCTAATGCTGTTTGTTTGGTCAGTTGCTGATTTTGTGAGCAGCGTTTAAATTGCTTTGTAGGAATTACTCCATGGCACCATGGGCCCATCGGCCGCTGCTCTCCCCTTAACTCACCCTCAGGTAGGGAGTCCAGATACTCCTTCCTGATATGTTGCCATTCAGGACCTCGGCGCCCTTGCCAAGGTGCAAATGCAATCTACGGTTTCCCTGAATAATGCTGCTTCATTGCCCAATGCACAGCAAGGTGTTGCCCATTTGGATGCAGTGGAAGGCAAAGCTCGTTGGTAGGTTTAAGGACTTAAGCGTTCTGCTATTCAAGCAGGTGATCCTACCTCACTTGTTGCGGCAGTATCAGCAGCTTTGAAGCCCCCTGTCCCCCAGTAAGAATGTTTGTTTCAATTATTTTTTTGATTGCGAAGCCCCTAGCATGGCCTCTTTTGTTGCAGCCTTCCATGAGTAAGCCCCCATGCTTAAGCTTTCTAGTGATATGCTCCAAGAAATTTTCAGATCCACATTGGATTCTGCCTCCGCTTGTCACAAAGTCTGGTCCACCTCAATAGGAACTGTGGTATAAATTTGTCAGGCAGCAACTTCTATTAACATCTCTATCCACCATCATTCCCAACCTCAAGTTGAAATCTTCATGTTTGGGTTGACTGGAGGAGTATTAGCTCCAGAACCTGTTGTTTTACCCATATCAGAAGTAGTTTTGGGATCTGACGCTGCCCCCACGCCTGAGTTGATTCATCTGGGTTTGCCTTTCAGCGAGTCGATGGAAGTCCAGCTTGAGGAAGATACATCCCAACTCCTTACTATCCCCATCTTTGATTTCATAAAAAAGCCTGATCTTCCCCCTGATTTGCTCACTATCTATTCAGTGTCAGCAGAAATGATTGTGAATAGACAAAATTCCGCCTACTTTGTTTTACCAATGAAAATTAGTATCAGAGCACACCAGGTGTATTTCAATGCTTTGGTGGACACTGGAGCAGCGGGCAATTTTATGAGCCTAGAGTGGCCCACCGTCTTGATCTTGACCTGGACTTGAGTCCTTTGGTGATGGCACTTCATCAGCCTCTCAGTTATCATACATCGTACAGAGCCTAGTGCCTTTATCAGTTTACCAGTTTACTTTTTGCAATCACTTTTCAGCAATTCCTGATCTCATGCTCCGATAATTCTGGGTGTGGACTGGTGGAAGCAGCAGCATGTAAGGATTTACCTTGATTCCAATATGCTGTCATTATCTAATAACCAGTTGAAGGGCGAGTTTCCTTTACTGGATACTATTACTAAGGCTCAAGGTCAGAGTACAATCACTTCCCTTGTTGCCCCTGCGGGTCTCCCATCAGATTTTCCAAATGCGTTTTTGGGTTATCAAGGTATCTTCAAATCTGAAAAGGCGGAATGCCTTCCCCACATACTGAATTTGACCTGTGATTTAAGATTATAGTGCAGGTGGTGAATATTAACTGCCCATTGTACCCGCACACAGTGGAGGAAGAGGTTGCCCTTAATATGTGATTGGATGACATGCTTAAGAAGGGTTAACTTTTTAAAGAAACTTCCCCGGTTGCCCCCCATTATCTTTGCCAAGAAGGCTGATGGTTCCCTTTGTCCCTGTGTGGATTACAATCATCTTAATAAGTTCACAGTCCACTACCCTTACCCTCTATCTTCAGAACAGACAATTATGCAAGCAATTGCCAAATCGTGTGTGTTCTCAAAACACAATCTTGTTAATGCCTTCAATCAAATTTTGGTGAAGGAAGGTCAGGAATGTCTTACCGCAATCCATACAAAGTGGGGTATCTTCCAACTTTGAGTTATGCCTTTCGGGATAAAAATTCACCAGCCATGTTCCAGAGGATGATCAATAGTGTTCTGAGTGATCTCCAATTTACATGTGCGGTTGCATACATTGATAATATCTTGGTACATACCCCTACTATTGAATGACACGCAAAGGACTTAGGGAGTAGTGGGTGACTTACATAAGGTGGGTCTGTTCATTAAGCCCTCAAAGTGCGAGTTTTAAAGGGAGGAGGTTACTTTCTTGGGCAATCTCTTCTTAAAAGATGGGTATGCTATGCCCCCAGAAAGTTGGACACCATCCGCAAATGGCCTACTCTAACAACACAAAACAGTTGAGAAGATTTTTGGTACCATCATTTCCTTGAAAAAATTCTCCCCTTCCCTATCCCAGTTAGCTGTCCCACTTCATCCACTCATGGGTAAGAATATCTCATTTCGTTGGACGCCCAAGTGCCAGCAGGCATTTGAATTGATTAAAGAAGTGCTCTTGTCACCTCCCATCTTAAAACATGCGAACCCCTCCAAACCCTACATCATAGCATGTGATGCCTCATCCATTGCGGTGGGGGCTGTCCTGCTTCTTGATCATGATGGATTGGAACACCCAGTTGCTTATTTTTCCCACAAGTTCTCTCCCATTGAACAGTCCTGGGCCATCTATGATTAGGAGTTGGCAGCCATAGCATGAGCCTTGACCCATTGGTGGTATCTCTTGCAGGGCACTCAGCATGAGCTAACAGTGCACACCAATCACCAAGCTCTTCTCTACTTTTGTAAGCCACAGAAGTTAACCCACCGGCAGGCTCACACTTACTGGACTTTGTGTAGCTTCAACTTCAAGTATGAGTTTGTCAAGGGAGCGTTGAATGTTCTTCCTGATTTCCTAAGTCATAACCCTGCACATTGCCCTGCTGACTCGGATGAGGTGGATCTGGTCACAGTTATTCCCCCCACCCAAATCTTATCTATTGTATCTCCCATGGTTTTGGGCGTGGCCTTAGCTCCTGAATCACCTCTAATTTCTCGAGTTTTAGCTTCCCAAAAAGCCTGCGCAGAAGTGGTGGATCTCCTGGAGCGATTATCCCTCACAGCTTCAAAACATTCATTGTATTCTTTGGCCAAGGGCCTCATTTATTTTTGGTCTCAGATTTGGGTCCCCCTCTTCTTTGAGCTGAAGTAATTAAGTCTCATCACAACCCCCAGTTGGACACCCTGGAAATAAGAGATGTGTTTACTTAATCAAGCATACCTATAATTGGGTGAGTTGTCAAAAGAAGTGCCAGCCTGGATCGCTGACTGTGTAACTTGCACATAGGCCAAATCAGACCAGTCAGAAAGAAATGTTCTCATTCACCCCTTAAAACAGGCAGAGGGTTCATGGACATCAGTGTCTGTGGATTTTATTGTCAACTTTCCCTGTTCTAATGGGTTTACAATGGTGATGATGATTGTTTATTTCTTTACAAAATTCTCCTTATTCATTCCCTGCTTTTCTGCTATTACTTCTGAGAAAACTGCCCAACTTTTTGTGCTCCATGTGTTTTCCATGTTTGGTCTCCCACAGAAGATTGTCAGCGACCATGGGCCCCAGTTTGCAGCGCGGTCCTGGAATGAGCTTCTGCTAAACTTTAAAATTACGCCCTGTCATTCCATAGCGTATCATCCCCAGTTTGATGGACAAACTGAGCAGGTTAATCAGATTCTGGAACAGTACTTGTGTTGCTATGCTGCGGCTGCGCAAGTTACCTGGACTAATGATCTTACTCGCACTCTTTTTGCATATAATAATGGAACGCATGCCTCCACGTGGTTTCCCCATATGAAGAAACCTTGGGGTACAACCCCTCATTTACAGTCAGTCCATGCTTTCTCCCAGAGGTTCCAGATGCCACGGATCATACTGAGCATATTCAGCCACCCATTCCTTGGTTTGTGAGCATCCTACTTAGGCTATCAGTGACTACAAACGGTTTGCATATCAGAAGCGGCTCCCAGCCCATGATATAGTTGTGGGTTCATATGTCATGCTTGACATGCGTCATCTGAGGATGCAGGTGCCTTCTCAAAATTTTGCAAGTAAGCATTCGGGTCCCCACTTGGTAGAGGAAGATTTTTGTAATGGCGCTTTCTGGTTGAAATTGCCACCTCACTGGAAGCAATAACCAGCCTTTCATGTATACCAGCTGTCCCCATTCAAGGGGTCAATCCCCAGGATCCTGAGATGATAGTTATTGAGGGTGCAGAGGAGGCTGAAGTGGAGGGCATTTTAGCATCCCGCAGATCTTGGCAGTCTATTCAATATCTTGTCACTCAGAAGGGTTATCAAGCCTATGAGAACAGTTGGGTCAGAGCTCAAGATTGTGCAAACTGCTTGGAGCTGGTCAGAGCTTTCCATGTCACCCACCAAGAAGCCCCTCGCCCTCCCCCCAAAGTTGCTTCCTAGATGGCAATCAAGCTGCTGAAAGCCCACAAAATTGTGTCTCTTACCCAATTCCCCGGTGGTGGCGCCCCCTTTGGCAAAAGGGAAGGGTAATGTAAGTCCAGGGGAGCGTCCCCTCTGCTTAGACTGAGCGGTGTTCTCATTCCCCTCTAAAAAGTGTTTGAAGAGAGCAGCTGTCCCTCTCATCATACAGGGTGATCTCACCCATGTGGTAGATGAGGCTGAGTAACAGCTCTTCCTCTGAAAATCCCTCCCCCTGTCCCCACAATTCCCTTTGACAAATTAGTACATCAGATTAAGGGAATTTGTGCAGAAATAATCAAAAATTGCCACCCCGTGGGCTAAAAGCTCTTATGAAGTCAAAGGCCCCAAGCCCTCGAAATCAAGGTCAAAAGCTGCAAACCCTCAGAAACGAAGCAAGACAGGCTCATAAATTTAGTGAACATGGAATCAAGTGTCAAATTCTCAGCAAAACTCACCAATGGCACCAAGCCACTGGAAAATGTTGTTGGTTCAAAACTTTTTCCAAAACCTTTGAGAATAAAGCCCAATGGGCGTGCACCTCTTAATCAGATTGTGTTTAATACAAATCCTTGGTCAAAATTGCCAATGGCATCAGGCCATTGGGCAATGTGGTTGCCAATTCAGAACTCCCCTTCAAAAACCTTGGGGACAAAGCCTGACGGGCATGTACTTCCATCAAATGTTGCAATAATTTGAATTTTACTACTCAAAAACCATATTTTCATTTGAGGCATCTCGCTTGGCCAAATGGACGCCAAATTGACAGGGTACAGGTGGGTTGGGTATCCTAAACCCGTTTATGACCATTTGGGACCGTCCTTATGTGGGGTGGCCTTGGAGAATTCCCGTTGCCCATCAGGCAAGACGCCGTCATAATAATCATTGAAAATGCAGTGCAACTGAAAGTCAGGCACCTGAGGTCAAACTGACAGTGACTCAGCTTGCTGCATACTCCTTTGAAGTCAGTTTAAATTAAATTTTTTTCCCCCTGTTAGTTCTCAGCGTCTAGACTTGATTCCTCTGAGTTGGTTTACACAGGGTATTAGCCACTGAGCAACCAAATTGGATGATATGAAGATCGCTGATTTTACTAATAAACTTAATAAACATATATATAGAGTTATCGCCCCTTATTTCGACCTTTATTAATATAAATTGCAGACTTATCTGCAATTACTCAACCACACAAAAAAAGATCCCCTTTCAATCCTCCATGTGACTCTTTATATCTTGGTTCCCCAAGCTGGATGCACCCTCAGATTGGTAAACTTCAATTTATCTTTACTTTTCTAGAAATTCTCATTTGTATCAAATTTCAGCACAAATCCTCTCAATTCGCTGAATGGTCATCACTTTGATCAATTATAATTCATATAACTTTTTCCATAAATCTTGAGACTTGTCTCGATTCCCCCTCCAATCCATCAGTATGGGTAGCGTATCATCCAGCCATATCAAATTCCTGACATTACCCCCCTTTGACTGGATAATAGGCTTTTACTGTTTATATGCTCAGAGGAACTTTGCATGGACTCAGTTGATAATTCAACCTCCAGCGGATTCCTTAATAGTGTAGACATCCATGCCAGTATTCTTGATTATCTCAAATGGCCCAGCCCAGTGGGAATCTTGTTTTTCCGCCCAAATCTGTGCTGGTCATGGAATAAAACATGGTCCCCCACAGCAAACAGCGGAAGTCCGCTCCATCTCTTCTGATCAACTGCCTGATCGCGAAGCTTCTTGGCCAAACTGGTGTAGTAGGCTTTTGATTGCAGCTTGATCAAGGTATCCATAAGAGTCTTCAAATATCGCTGGGGATCCACACCATCAGTGTCCTCTACACATGAATAAAGCAAGGCAGGAAGAGCCAGATGTCGACCATACAGAAGTTGAAATGGGCTCTTACCAGTGGACGAATGATAGCTATTATTATATGCAAACACAGCGGTAGGTAGAAGGGCACTCCATTCCAATGGCCGATCCTTTACCAATTTGTGGAGTATGTTCACTAGGGTTCCATTGACTCACTCCACCATCCCATTCAATTCCAGATGATAGGGAGTGTCAAAACCCTGTGAATCTCCATCAACTCATTCAACTTTGGCAAAATATGTGAAGTGAAGTTGGTTCTGTTATCCATCAAAATGAACTGTGGGCAGCCATGTCGCTGTATCACACACTCCAAATAAACTTGGCGGTGGTGACCGCACCCAAGTCGCTTTTAGCCCTGGGTTTCACCCATTGGGTCAAATGATTGATGGCAATGATTATATATTTGTATTGATTGGCGCTAGTTGGCAGAGGTCCCACTACATCAATGGAAATGGTGTCCAGGCAAACTGGGGTTTACCAGTTGGTATGTGGTCTTCTTGTGAGATGGCTTTTCCACTTGACACTGATGGCAACAGCTAACCATTTCCAATATGTCATAATGAATGCTCTCCCAGTAGTATCAGGGTCGCAAAAACTCCAGCGTTTTCTGCAATCCTCCATGTCCTACAGCCCAATGAACATCCATAATAAATGAGGGTCTAGCTGAAGGCTTAGGGAAACTCAACGTTGAGTCTCCAATCTGCTTATATAGTTCTTCCCCAAATATGAAAGTATCCTCTCTGAGTCCATCTAACACCTTGATCACCTGCGGCGTCTCATCCTGGTGTTTATTCGCCACCATCTTTTTGTACATTATGTCAGCTAAATCCGCCATGATAGCGACCATTGGCAACTGAGAAAGACAATCTACGCTTTGATGTTTTGCTCCTAGCCAATGTAAAATCTTGAAATCATATTCTTGAAGCTTCAGAGCCCAACGTGCAAGCCGTCCTTCTGGTTCTCAGATTCTGTAGTCAGCACAAGGAAGCGTGATCCATCACTACTTGGAATCTTACCCCATGCAAATATACCCAAAACTGTTTGTAAGCGTAGATCACTGCTAAACACTTCCACTCAGTATGGTGTAGTTTTGTTTGTGACAGTTCAAGCTTTAATTACAGAATGCGACAGGATGCTCCACGCCATCATCGTCCTTCTGGGATATTACTGCCCCTATAGCGGCAAGGGATGCATCCATTTGTACTATGAACTGTTTATTGAAGTTGGATATTGCAAAATGGGTGCACTTGATAACGCGGTTTGCAACACATTGAAAGCGTTCTGGCATCTTTCCATCCAATCAAAGTAAGCATTTTTCTCTAGCAACTAAAAAAGTGGGGCCCAATGCAGCTGAAATTAGGAATGAACCATCAGTAATACCCAACCATCCCCAGAAACACCTGAATGTCCTGCTTATTCCCTGGGCGAGTCATCTTTCTTATCACTTCTACTTTAGCTGGCTGCAGTTTAAGCCCATTTGAATCCATGACGAACCCAAGGTATTCCAATTGCTCTTTAAAGAAATGGCACTTATGAGGCTTAAATTTGATATTAGTGGCAGCGAGTCACTGAAACACTTGTTCCAAGTGGGAAAGGTGCTCTGTAAACATCTGCGAGAACACATTGATGTTGTCAAGGTAAACTAGGACGCAGGACAGCTTTAAATCACCTAAAATCATATCCATGGCATGCTGGAACGTAGCTGGGGCGTTACACAACACTTGCGGCATGCAAGTCAGCTGGAACAATCCTCTCAAGGTGATGATCACAACTTTTCTCCCATTCCACTAATGGCATTTCAATCTGCCAGTACCCCGAGATCATATCCATGGTGGAAAAATAATTTGCCCCACCCAATCAGTCTAACGCGTCATTGATCCATAGAGGGTAGGAATCCTTCTTCATTACATCATTGAGTTTACAATAGTCAATAACCACTCGATTTGAGCCATCCTTTTTCTTTACAATGAGCACAGGTGATGCCCACGGACTGTTTGATGGCTCTAGCATTCCTTGCATGATGAGTTTATCCACCTCATCGGAGACAACCTCTTCCGCTGCTTTTGAGCATCTAATAGGTCGCGATCAAATGGGAGGGTGATCCTCAATTTCTATCCAATGTACCACCCCTTGAGCACACCCCAAATCATGATTGTCATGTGCAAAGATATCCTGATACTTTTCAAATAATGCCATAGCCTTATCTTGCTGTTCCACCAATAATCCTGTAAGCGCTTTCTGAAGAACCATGGTCAGTACACCAAACGACAAGCTTGCCAGTAGTCCGAGATCCTCCCATGAGCCAAAAATATGAATACGGCGAACTTCCTTTATAGGGACTAAGTGTAGGTAAGCCACCACTTGGTGCCGCTGGATCATTATTGCCTTCTTCTGTAAATTCGCTAGCAGCACTTTCACCTCCCCATTCCCAGGTAGCAGTAGCCATGGAGCCACATGTGGTTCAAGCTGCGAGTGCTGGTGAGGCGCCATAGTTTCTCCATAAATCCCTTTAGGGAAATCTTTTTTCAAGCCCAGTCCCTACTATGCACTGGTGTCCAGATGGTAGGCTCAAAGCGTTCGTTGCCTGTAAAAATTTACTTTAATTGTTATTGACAAGCAACCCAGTAACCTTTTTACTGCACAGGTTCAGTTTCCTTGTGCACTTCATCGCGTTGTATATTAGAATGAATTATTAATTGATAATAGTATGGAGACTATTATCCATAGTTGAGTATAAATTATATTTCAGCCCAACGCTTGGCCAGTATTCTCAATTAAATACTCATGATGTTGTACTTGTAGGGATTCATTCCCTATCTCTTGTCCACCTGATCTTTGCTGAGATACCCCAGTGGCAGTCTCTTCAGTCCAACACACAGTTGACAGCTATCCCCAATTGTGGCTCCTTTTTCTCTAGATCCCCGCTCAGATCTTTACTCTTTTCTCTAAGAGTCTTCCAATTATTGCCCTCTGCAATAATATCCTTGAGATAGAACAGCACAATGGAAGCTGATAATAGTTTAACTATATACCAAATAAACAACTTAGAATAATTTACTAAACTCTTCTTTTCATAAAATACTGTTTTTTATTATAGTAAATCCTAGGGAATATATAGTGGGGAATTTTGCTGTCTAACCCTTGGTTGACACCTCTTTAATTAAACAGCAGCCATTGCCATTGAATCACCCATCCTCATCTTGCAGCAATGGTCTTCTCCGTCCTGGATAGGATTCTGTCATTGGAAATCCTCAAGACCTAAAATGGAAAGAGTTGGAAAACATGTACCTAACATTTTCCTCTCGATCCAAGCAAACTAACCATATTTGGCTAGCAACCTGCTTAGGTAATGGGACTTATTACCCATTATGGCAGGTCACTCACCTACCAATCTGTCGCGATTCTGATATGACTGGACGATAAGCCCTGAGTCAATATAGTGTAACAGATGGACTCCATTGGAATCAAACTGGTAACAGTAATTTAAGCGCTTCAAAATGAGGCAAAATTGGATTACTGAGAATTGGCCAAATTAGCGAATGTGAATTGATGAATGAACAATTGGTGAAACCAATGAGATTGGCGAAGTGAATTACTAAGCCTTGAAAGCAATACCATCTGAAGTCATTACCATAAAAGCAGGATGAGGTAATAGAGAAAGTTAGGTTGTTACTAGTTTTGAGGAGTAAGTATAACAGCGAGAGTCCACTGTATTAATATAGAAAATAAAAGAGAGTGGAAGGGGCGTGTGCTCCATATTTATATATATTTATACATTTATTTTGTCATGTCAAGGACAACGATTATCATATCGTTGGTCCTAATTGCTCAGTGGGTCTACCCTGTGCAAATTCTGTCGGCGTATCTCTCAAGTATTGCCAATTTTACAACACAATATATTTGCTAGTTGCAGGCGGCATCACTCACCTCGCAACTTGCTATTCATTCCCAATCAGTTGGTGTTGAAACCCAACCGATCCCAATTGGTACACCTGATAGTTAATCACTATAAGATGCCCCTATTTCGTTGGCAACTCTTCCCAATGAGATCTTAAGTATTTATCTGGATCAATCCCCAATGGATATGACCAGGCGAATATCCCAAAGTCCCCTGAACATAGTTACTCCAAAACTCAGGCCAACCAATTTCTGATTCACTTTGCCTTAGGGGAATTTTTTCCCTAGTGATACCAGGTAATCTAACATGTTAGGAATATGGGCAAAAATCCCAACACATCCCCCTCTTGCCTAGATTACCAGCAAGAAAAGGACCGGGGCATGAGAACACTGCTTTGGACACTTGGTCAAATACTTCATTGGTTTAAGTGGAGTACACTCATTAATACTCAACGCTGCTCAGGATGACCTTCAGCACATGGCATTCTTCCTCTTCCTCCTCTCTACCGCCTTCTCAGAGTGTGGTCCCCAAGATCTACTGTTGTTCCAGGATGATCAATTTACTCGTGATGATATTAGTCCTGGAATCCAGTTTTCCCCCATCAGGGTATATGACCTGCTGTCATATTCAGGATTCTTGGTCCGGCATCCTTGATTTCCTGATTTTCTCCTCATCCTAGACAGGAGACTCTTGCTGTCAATGTTCATTTTGCGGCTCAATTAAGAATACTTATATTTATCCTCCCTTAATAATTCTTTCATAACCTCTTGGCTCAAGTCATTCCTAATTCTTCCCTTGGATAGCTTATCCCATTAATTTTGAGATTAATTAATCCAAATTTGGAGCTTAGTGGATTGTAGAGTGCATAATGTCAACTTCCATATAAGTATGACATCCCCCTCTTGTCCAGCTCATATGTCAAATTCCAAGTTGCAATACCAGCAGCTTCTGAACAGTTTTTCTGATCAAGACCTCCATCTCTTCCAGCAGATGAGTCAGGATGCTTGGCGGAACCTCTTCTATGGTCCTTACAGGATTCATACACCTAGTCTGATGCCAGCAGCTAGTCCTTCTGTCAAATTACCAGAAACAGTAACTAATCCCTCTGAAACCAGGCTAGCTATCATTTTGAAAAACTCTCAGCCAATTCTTCATCTTACATCAATTCCATAGTTGGACTTTGAAACTCTCCTGGATTCAGCTCCTTTTGCTGATGCTCCGACCATTGTCATAGATGCTTCAGAGATTATGCCATTTGCTCTTGATCACTCGTTCCTTTCTGGGTCAGACCTGCTCCCTGAGTTCCTCTTCTGAATCAGGAAATATTGAAACCCGCTGTTCTGGTCTCTCAGCTCACCATCAGTAACAGAATTCACTTTGAGCTCCACTACGCTGAACTCTGGGCCCAATCAATGAGGCTTTGACTCTAGCGCTGAATCCCTCTGATCTTGATAACATCCTATAATTGGGATACCGCCGCTTATGCTCTTCACTTTGCTGGCCAAATTCTTCAAAGTTGGTCCACAAAGCTTCCAGCCTCGCCTGGGTTCCACCGTTCATTCAGCTTTAGCTTCCAAGAAGCCTGTAGTTGTCGCTTGCAGGATGCAATCTGCTCCCTGCATGACTATCTCTTCTCCAGTGCTTCCCATCGGTATCTTCTGCTGATGGCGTTGATAGGGGGCATGATTTGGCAACCTCTTTCAAGCATCCCTTCTTTGTTGCTGGCCCATATGTCTGGAGTCCTTGATAAAGCCCGTCGTCAGGTGCTCAGGACAAATCTTCTGGCTCTGGTACCATATTGGGATTCTTCAGGGTTAATTGCTTATTGCCTCTTCTTATACTGTTGCTTTCCTCCCTACTCTGGGGTTTTGCGTTTGGCTTCATCCAACATCCTAATTTCCCTTCCCCTAGTCGCTTTCTCACAGGGCTCTGCATCCTCTCAAAGAACATGGTTCAGTGTAGGTCTAGCCCTTGCTAGCATCCAATCTCACATCAATTTTGATGAGCTGTTCATTCCTACCGTGATCCATCCTCCCTCCCCCAAGAGGTGACATAGGAGGAATCATCACCATACTGAGAAAAATTAGTAAAAATAAAAATATAAAATTAATTTCATCTGTGCGGTTTATAATCTTTTTTCCCATATCTTTATCAATTTTTTATCTTCACTTTTCTTTTTCCCTATGGGACTTGACCTTGTTTCAGTTCAGCGGTCCATCTTTTTATTTTTTCCCCCACTCTGGGTCCTGGGTACTTAAACCTGCCAGTTTTCTATGGTTCAGAGGTCCTTTTTTTCAGATTTAACCATCTAGATTGGTTCAGAGGTCCTTTTTTCAGACTTGACCTAATCATTAGGACAAGACCAACTTAATGGTTCATCGGTCCTTAAGGAACTCTTTAATTTTTTCATTGATCCATCACTTTAGATACTTAGTGTGGATTCAATTCACAACTCTTCCATTCAAGAGATTCTTGATGGAATAAGCATCAGTTGCCATCTTGGCAATCACTTTGAACAGACCTGACCACAACGCATCTAGTTTGTTTCTTCATCCAATACCATGCATATCACAATAGGCAACTCTTTCCCCTATTCGATATTCTGTTAAGGCCAGTCAGTTCTTGTTGTCTGTCAAATTTGCTCATACTCTTTTCTTCAAGGTTGTATCAAATGCTTGTTATTGCATATCAATCAGGATACTCATCAGTCAGTTCAGGTATTGCTCGGTACTCATCCCCAATGTAGGTTCCACCACTTAATATAAAATCAGTGGCAACGCGGCCTTTCTTCCATATAATAAACTTAAATGGCATCTTTCCCGTTGCCATAGGATGACTAATATTGTAGGAGAACGTCACCAAACTCAGGTAAATTCCCCACGCAGAAGTTCTCCCTGCGACTAGCTTCCTCAGCATTGCATCCAGCGTTCCATTGACCCATTCTACCATTCATTCATCTCCAGCTGGTAAGATACTGACATGACTCCTTGGATCCCCATTATCTCATTTAATCTTGGGATCACATGAGATGTGAAGTTTAGTCTCATTGTCGCTAAGCAGGACCTGCGGACATCCATGCCAATATACTACTTGATCCAGGATGAATCTTGCATACTGGTAGCATCTATTCTCATTAGGGCCTTCATCTCAACAAATCTCGTCAGATGGTTGATAGCAACTATAATGTACTTGAATCCCCCTGTTCTCATCGTCAGTGGTCCCATCACAAGGATGGACACCACGTGCCAGGCAAATCCAGGGTGGAGAAGTCAGTATCCTGTTGTAATCTTATGTGGTTTGTGCAACTGGCACTCCACACAACAAGCTAAATAATCTGCAACATCGTAGTTGATGGATTCCCAGTAATAATATTGGTGAATATGATCAGTTGTTTTCCTCAGGCCTCCATGCCCGACAACCTTGTGAGCTGTTGCACTATTGTTGCTCTTTCCGATGGTTTCAGGAATAATAACCATTTCCCATTGATCATCTTGAATACTTGTCCATCCATGGCCTTGGTGTTTTCCATCTCTTTCTTAAGCGCACCTTGGATTTCTTGGGGCTTGTCCCCGATTTTTCCTTTGACCATTCTCTGGAATAGCTCATCCACCTGCAGGTATACCATTTGGACCATTGGCAATTGCAATAAGACATCCGCGTTCTGGTGAGAAGCCCCTGCTCAGTGGACAATTTCATAATCATAAGCCTGGAGCTTAAGTGCCCATCGGGCCAGTTGTCCTTCTGGCTCTCTAAAATTGTGCAGACAACGCAGCAAAGAGTGGTCCATCACCACCTTAAAGTGCATGACGTGGATGTACACCCAAAAATGCTTGCATGCGTAAATGACCACAAGGCATTCACGCTCAGTCACAGTGTAGTTCCTCTCAGCCATTGAGAGTGTCAGGCTCACATATGCCACCGGATGTTCATCCCCAAGTTCGTCACTTGGCTAAGTACAGTGCCAATCGCCATCAACAAAGCATCAGTTTGAACAATAAACTCCCGATCAAAATTTGGATATTTTAGAATCAATAAATCTATTAAATACCGGCGTAACTCATCGAAGGAGTCCTGGGCCTCTTCATTCCATATGAATCCTTTTTCAGATCCTTTAATAATTGAAATAATGGCTCAGCTATTCAGGTGAATTCCCAAATAAATCTTCTATAGTATCCAACCATCTCAAGGAACACTTGGATATCTCAGACACTCTTCAGTACAGACATACGTTCTATAGCTGCTATCTTCTGGGTTTGCAGCTGCAATCCACTGGAGTTGATTACAAATCCCAGATATTCCAACTCTTTCTTAAAGAAGTGGCACTTCCTTGGATTGATCTTCAGGTTAGCCGCGGACAGTTGCTTGAATACTTCTTCCAAGTGGTGTAGGTGATCAGCAAATGTCTTACTGAACACGTTTATATCATCCAGATATACCAGGATGCATGAAAACTTCAAGTTAATTAATATCGCATCCATGGCCCTCTGAAACGTTGCAGGAGCATTGCATAGACCCTGGGGCATCCTCATCGGTTGGTATAGCCCCTGCATGGTAATAATCGCGCATTTTTCCTGGTCTTCCTTTGGCAAGTCATCTGCCACTATCCTGAGATCAGATCCATCATGGAGTCTTACTTTGCTTCTCTTAAACAATCTAGAGCATCGTCAATCCTTGGTAGGGGATACAAATATTTCTTCATAATTTTATTTGGCCTTTGGTAGTCAATCACCACCCAGTTGGATCCATCCTTCTAATTCACCATCTTGGTTGAGACAATATTGATGGGCGCTTCACTGTCAGCAATCGCCCTCACCCTCACTTGATTCACTTGTATGTCTATATATGTACACTCAGAGTATTGTAATATAGTGTTTACTGAGTGAATGGTGGCATTATTAGCTAGATCTAGGGTGTGAATAATTTGCGGCAATAAATCAGGAAACAATTCCTTTATTGCGCTGAGGGGGATTGACAAATTAGCCTCATCTAAACGGACGCCAGATAATTCTTCTGGATTCTCAGCAGTTTGAATCTTATTCACCAGTTGTCGGGCATAAGGCTGGGCAACTTCCTTGATTATCTCAGGGTCGATTCTCTTCGCCCCAGCTCTGGTCACGGCATTTACATCCATATTGACCACTTGATACAGCAGATCCTGCTCATCATCTACGAATAGATCACTGATGTCAATTTCTTCATTCATAATGTTAGGAGGAACAAGTTTCTCTGCAGCTCTAGACTGTTCCCCATCTAAGCCGCGGGCCCTTTTCCAAAATCCTTGGTGGCTGCTGACTCCTTGGCCTGGACCACGTTTATCTGATCCTTCAGCTTTTTACAGTGCACGGTGAAATTTCCTTTCCTGACACATTGGTAGCAAACCTTTTCCTTTTTGTTTAACCGTCTGAATTCTTCAGGCTTATTCCCCAGCATGGTTCAATTGGTCGCCTCTTTAGCTTCTTTGTTTCCCTTAGTGGGATTTGGATTTCATACCAGATTGGACTTGAAGCTTCTATTTGGGGCATAAAATGTCGCTCCCAAAATCTTCAAGTTATCTACCATTTGCAAGGTAGTTATTTCCATCGTGAACATGGAAGACATAATGCGATGCAAATTGAGATAGGGCCAAAGGGCTTCTTGTAAGGCGAATCTAGCATCAAAGTCATCCAATACTTTTGCTCCAGCCAGGATCTGCGACTCCTGGTAAAACTGATCCGCGAAGCTATCTAGAGACTCATCTTTATGGAACTGATTTCCATAAATTCTTGCTTGTGCTTTGACATGCATGTCAGACTCCCAAACTCTTTCATGATGGCCACTTTTGCCTCAGCATATGACCATCTGTCCCCCTCCAGGTGAGGTAACACTAAGTTTTGACAGTTGGTGTCTAGGCAATTCATGACCGTCAACGCCTTTTGATGATCCCCATAGCCATTCATGGTCATGTCAAACAGTCATAAAAATGCTGGGGCATTATCCTGATGGAACGTTGGCAATTTTGGCGTTGCCCTAAACTCCTCCAAGTTATTTCTGGCTTATTCTCTCAGTTCGGCTACTCTGCTAACTTGAGGAGTGACTTTGGGCGTCATCTCCAAAATGGCATTAAAAGTGGGCAGTATGTTTATTAGGGTATTTGACTTCCAAAGTATCATGTGAGGACTTCTTTCTTTGGCATCGCTTGCCATATCAGGCTCACAAGCACATTTATGAGCTTTAAGTTTCTACACTTGTTTGATTAATCTTTCTATATCTGCTCCAAAATTTCTTGAATGCAATCCGCTTCTCGCTCTGTTTTCAGGTATAAGACCTCTTGAAAGAGGTCCCTTCTTTCTTCTTCAATGAAGTTACTTTCCCCAGTAATTCATTCCCAAAGCTTGCTACATTCTCTATTCCTTCCTCCACCTTGGCAACTCATTCTTTCAAGGCTGTGAACTCCTGATGGTCTGCTGATTTTAAAGCATTCTGGTTTACAGTGGCTAACTAGGTCCACAGTTTGCATAGCTCATCTTTGTACGACATTCTTATAGATTCTTCACACAATGGCCCCTGTAGTGATCACCAACTTGTAAAAATTTACTTTGGTTGTTATTGGCAAGCAACCCAGTAACCTTTTTACTGCACAGGTTCAGTTTCCTTGTGCACTTCATCATGTTGTATATTAGAATGAATTATTAATTGATAATAGTATGGGGACTATTATCCATAGTTGAGTATAAATTATATTTCAGCCCAACACTCAGAAAGTATTCTCAATTAAATACTCATGATGTTGTACTTGTAGGGATTCATTCCCTATCTCTTGTCCACCTGATCTTTGCTGAGATACCCAGTGGCATTCTCTTCAGTCCAAAAAACAGTTGACAGCTATCCCCAATTGTGGCTCCTTCTTCTCTAGATCCCCGCTCAGATCTTTACTCTTTTCTCTAAGAATCTTCCAATTATTGCCCTCTTCAATAATATCCTTGGGACAGAACAGCACAATGGAAGCTGATAATAGTTTAACTTTATATCAAAATAAATAACTTAGAATAAATTACTAAATGCTTCTTTTCATAAAATACTGTTTTTTATTATAGTAAATCCTAGGGAATATATAGTGGGGAATTTGGCTGTCTAACCCTTGGTTGACACCTTTTTAATGAAACAGCAGCCATTTCTGTTGAATCACCCATCCTCATCTTGCAGCGATGGTCTTCCCCATCCTGGCTAGGATTCCATCATTGGAAATCCTCAAGACCTAAAACGAAAAGGGTTGGAAAACGTGTCCCTAACATTTTCCTCTTAATCCAAGCAAACCAACCATATTTGGCTAGCAACCTGCTTAGGTAATGGAACTTATTACCCATTATGGCAGGTCAATCACCAACCAATCGATTTGCTAGTTGCAGGCAGCATCACTCGCCTCATAACTTGCTATCCATTCCCATTCAGTTGGTGATGAAACCTGACCAATCCCAATTGGTACACTTGATAGTTAATCACTATCAGATGCCCCTATTTCGTCGGCAACTATGCTTAATGAGATCTTAAGTATTTGTCTGGATCTATCCCCGATGGATATGACCAGGTGAATATCTTAGAATCCCCCAAACGTAGTTACTCCAAAACTCAGGCCAACCAATTTTTGATTCACTTCGCCTTGAGGAATTTTCCCCCTAGTGATACCAGGTAATCTATGTAAGTCCCAGGGAACATCCCCTGGCTGTTGATTGGGCCATCCTCCCATTCCCAAGTAAAAAGGCACCAAAGAGGATGGCTGTACCTCTTGTTACTCAGGGCGATCTTGCCCACATGGTAGACAAGCGCTGGGTAACAGCTCTTCTGCTTCAGATCCCTCCTCCGGTACCCACACTTACCTCAGCAGAACTGTTATGGGGAATTAGTGGAATCTGCGCTGAGATTGTCAAAATGAAATCAATTGGAACAAAATCAAGTGGCAGTCAGCTGATGTCCAAATTACAAATGGTTGGAAAGGAATGAAGACTGATCTATTGGCTGGAACAGCCAACGGTTTCAATATGGCTAACAATATGATTGAGAAAATTCCCTCCCCCCAAAATCATTGGGGATCATCCTCAATGGGCAGGCAATAGCATCGGGCACCATTGATGAGGGTATAAAGCTCCCTGCCAGAAAATCAGGCGTTGTGCCCAAAGCAATGATTCTGACCAAATGAACAGCCCAGCGACCAGGCATGGGCGAGTTGGGCGTCCTGAACCCGTTCCCAACCAAATGGTCCCACCCCTACATGGGGTGACCTTGGGGGATTTCTGCTGCTCGTCAGGCTAAACACCATCACACCAACCATCGGAAACATATCCAAGCTTTGGTTCAGACGTTTGAGGTCAAATTGATAGAGACTCAGCCTGCTGCAAATTCTTTGATGTCAGTTCCCAGCTAAGTCATCTGTTCCCCACTCCCAAATAATTCACTGGTTAGGTCAAACTCAAGGGACCCAATCCCAGCTTGTTTCCTCTCTAAATCAACCACTATTTAATCAGTCACATTGCACTAAGAAAATTGTTGGTCAATTTTTCTTCCTTATATTTTCCATTAAAAACCTTCCCCAAAATTTTGTTTTTGTATGTTGGGAATTAAACCGCCTTCTCTGCTGGCACTCTTGTACCCCTCAGGGTTAACAGCTAAGTTTGTCTGGTATTCTATTTTGTGCCTGTATGAGATTCTAGCTCACTGGCAGATATTGATAAAACTCCTTTCCAGTTTTATATCCATCATACCAGCAGCAGTGCCTTGGGCATTCTGATTTGCATTTGGGTGCTCTGGCACCTAGGCTGGCAGGCCAGTCTAATTCTCACTTTCTGTTCTCCTGACAATCTAGCAGGCTGGGAATATGGGCAAAAATCCCAACATTGCCTAAAGCGGAATTCCTTTGTACTCATATATCTGGTTGAAGAGGGTCCTGGTACACTGACTCAGTCGTCAATAATGAACAGGAATCACTCCATCGCTGTACGCTAGATTGATTTGTCTAGAGTGGACTGGATCCATTGGGATTCCACAAGAGGAAAAATATATGGGAATCTGTTGGCCAAAAATAGTAAGAGTTTCCTCCGCCATATTTATCACAACACCAAATTTCCTCATAAAAGTCGCGATGATTAACATATCATAGTTGTTATTTGGTAAAACCACTGGAGCAGAAACCTGGACTGACCAAAATCGTAAAGGCAACGCGCTATATGCACCTTTAGAAACAGTGCTATGGATCCCGCAGTCCCGTATACTACTCAATGGTCCACATCCAGTTATAACATAAGTTTAGTACCAACCGGGTGGAAAAAATATTCACAGGTGCTCCCATGTCTATGGTAGCGCGGATTTTTGTGTTTTAATGAAAATGTCAAAGTAAGTCATTCTGAGTAGGAAGGAACATCATTGTTTATTACTTGTACGTTCAAGGGCTTTGTGTTACTCAAAAAGGAGGAAATGCAATTGCTAACCTGAGGATACTCACTAGTGATTTTCTCCACTGGAATGGCTATGTTAACCCTTACTAAAGAGGCGACGTTTACCAAGGGATCTGCGTTACTAGTTCCAGTTTGCTCCAGGATCTGCCACGCATATGGCTTCTGCATGTCTTGACAGAAGTTGGGACTATGGGGTGAACTTTTACTCTCAGAAGCGGAAGCAGGGGTATTAAACGAAAGCTGTTGATATAACAAATCATCCAATTGAGGTTCGAATTCTATATAAAAAGACGTTTTTGAGTTGTTAGGGACATGTGAATTGGACTCAGTGGAGGTAGAGAGTCCCGTCTTTACTCCGCTCAAGCTTTTCCCTGCTCAACTTTCTCAGTTGGCATTGCATACACTTGTGGTTTGTTAGGGCAATTGCCCGCATAACGCCCTCTTCATACGCACTGGAAGCAAGTGTTCATAAAAGGTTCACATATATAGCTTGTGGAAGAAGGACCAGGTCGGAAGTTGCCAGTATGGTTCCAAGGTCTCAGATGAACTGGTGAAGCATGCATGGGCTGAAAAGGGTCCACTGACTTGTATGAGGGATGAATATGTTCCAGCAACTGATAACCCAGTCGCTGCGGCCTATATCCTATAGTGGTTGGAGTGGATACAGCAGAGATCTTTTGGGCTACATTGGGGGTGCTGATTGTGGCGGAGAGTCGACATAATGTGTTCACTATTCAAATAAGTCAGGTATCTCCATCCAATACATAAGAAATAGCGTTATATAGTTCCTGATGTGGTTTGACAGCTGCCATAATTGATATACCAACATCTTTGGCGGATAAAGTGTTAGCTCTAAGTAGGACATGTGCTTTCACCAAAAAATGCTCAGTGAATTCTAACAGGGTCTCATTTTGGTAAAACTGTATAGTCATAAAGTTGGCTTTCCATTGGGCCATCTTGGTAGCACCCCCAAACAGCGGAGAACAATCGCTTTAACTTCTTTGTAGGATACTGAGCTATTTGGAAGATAGCAGGTAACTTGATCTGCGCTTTCCACAACTAAAGCAGATGGCAACAGCTTCGCTTTTTGTCAATCAGTAGCCCCTTCCACAGCAAATTCAAAATGCTTAAAGTAACTGTGTAGGTTCCTGTCACAACTGAAAGGAGGTAATTTTTAGATTCGAACAAATTTTCTTTGTTCCAGGTTTCTGCTGCAAGGAACAGGAGAATTGGTTTCAGAATGACTATGGGAACCATCCCTTTGTGCATTATCATACAGCTGGCCGGATGGACTCAACTTCATTGAAAAGGACTCAGAGGAAGTGGTGTCGCACAGGGGTCCATCATACCACCCTAGGGATACTCATTTGCCAATCCATAGCATTCTTCCCCCAAATCGCCACTAACTGACCCATTCCCCCCAGCTCCAGCATGCCCCACAAACTGTTCGTTGATCAACTGCTCCGCTTTAACCAAATAGCATTTACACCATCTATCCTGAACTTCCTGTTGCAGCATTTCATAATGATTTTGCAACTCCTGGCAGAATTCCCTCTTAACGTTCAGTTTCTGTTCCACGGCTTGTAATTGTGAGAGGACCTCTTTGATTATGTTCTGCAGGCAGATTTGCTGCTGGCTAGCATTATCCACTTGTTGATTTGCGTCATTTGTTTGGTTAGCAAGGGAGGCTTGTTCCCATACCAATCCCTCATTGGCCCATCAAAGGGTATCAAGGCTCCCTTGCATGTCCACATACTCTCTTGTCTCACCAATTGGAAGAGGAAAGGTTCATTGGCGCTCAGCCTGACTAATAAAGTCCAGTCGTGTAACCTGACAGATAAGCTGAAGATATTTGGGAGATGTTGACCAAAGGATAAGCGCATTATCTGCCATTCTCTGGGTATTCCATTTGATATGAAGTTGGGTTAATTCCGTCAATAGAGAGCCGACTTGGGCCGCCACTTGCTGTTCCATCAGGGTCATTTTTTCCTTAAGCTGGGCAATCACAGCTTCAAGAGCTTCCAGCCATTCAGCTAGCTCTGTCATAAAGCGCTTGGTATTATTACCCAATGTTGTTACATCCTGAATCCACTCCACCAATAGGCCATTCTGATCCAGTAGTTCTCTTATTACTCGAGGTATTCTAAATTTAACTGTGATACCAGAATGTCCAATTGATGGCGGACTTCCCCAACATGATGATCCATCTGGGCCAGCACCCCTTGTATTTCCAAAAACAAACTATTGAGGCATTTGAGCAGGAGGCGAGTATCATGCTGCTGTGCTCATGTGAACCATAATACATCTCTGATTTCAATATTATGGCAAGCCAGCACACGCAGTAGCTAGCGAATTAAAGGTTGCACATAAGCAACTAGATATCTATCAATTCCGTGGGTATCAAGGTGGTGAGCCAACCCCGTTGTAGTTGCATCCAAATAAGACATGTATAGGGCGTAGCAATTTTCTTGATCACGTTGGTTATAGAATAAACTTAGGGCATTTTTCCCAGTCTCATCTTTGTATAGGCGATACCCATGCAACAGCCACTCCATAATACTTCTTAGTTGTTGGGGAGTCACATTTGTGGAGCGTCCTTGTTGGTTGGTCGTCAGCTCAGGGCAATTCTCAAATTGCAAATTGATCATAGCTTCATCATCCCCTGGTTTGGTCACAGTAAATAATGTTGGTTCATGGTTAGGTGCCTCCCAGGCTTCTTCAGCATACCACGCCCAGAATCTGATCAAATTATATCGGAATGAATGAGGACTCATCATTGTATTTAATTGTTGAAAAACTACAGTTGCCTAGTGTCCCCTGTAGTGAGTACCACTGTTAGTTCTTGGCGTCTAGACTTGATTCCACCGAGTTGGTTTACACAGGGTATTAGCCACTGAGCAACCAAATCAGATGATATGAAGACCGCCAATTTTACTAATAAACTTGATAAACTTCTATATAGAGCTATCGCCACTTATTTTGACCTTTATTAATATAAATTGCAGACTTATCTGAAATTATACAACCACAAAAAAAGATCCCCTTTCAATCCTCCATGTGACTTTTTATATCTCAGTTCCCCAAGATGGATGCACCCTCAGCTTGGTAGTCTTCAATTCATCTTTCCTTCTCTAGAAATTCTCATTCATATTGAATCTTGGCATAAATCCTTTCAATTCTCTGAATGGTCATCACTTTGATCAATTATAACTCATATACCTTTTTCATGAACCTTGAGACTCGTCTTGATTCCCCCTCTGATCCGTTGGTATGGATAGTGTATTGTCCGATCATATCAATTTCCAGACACCCCTCCCTCTAAAGTTTTCCAGGTTATGTCAAATCTTGAGGGCCCCAATTCCATACTTCTCTAGATTTATTCTTCAATTTAATCATATAATTAAACAGTCATAACACACTGAGGAAATTGTTGGTTGTTTTCCTAAAATTTAATTCTCATTAAAAATCTCTTGAGTTTCCGATTTTTTATTTTATTTCAAATTTTACTTTCTGAGCTCCCTATGGCACTAACCCTGTGGCCCATTGGGCCCTAAGATTGGTTGGTCAATACCAGTCATGATAGTAATGACAGCTCCCTCCATAGCCAACTTGGAATATCATGTAAGAAACTTCTGGGAATTCAACCCAATTGTTAAAGCCATCCACCAGCAGGATATCAGAATACTGTTGGCTCATCTATCTCCACTTCACGCAAGGATCCGCCCCCTCACCTCTGTTTTTGTGTCAAACCCTTCTATGGAGTATCCCAAAGCAGCTAGTCCAATTTTTCAACTCTCTGCAGCAAGGCCCACTGGATCTGGAGTTGTTACAGCCTGGTTCATTGCCAGGTTTCACTTTATGCTTGCAACACACCAGCGCTCACTTGTAACACATCTCCCCGCGCATTATAACATCATTTGGGCGGCAATACCTCTAGCATTCTGGATTGCCTTTTGAGCGCTTTTGCATCCTGACTGGCAGGACAGTCTAAAGTTCATATGCCGTCTCCCTAACACTTATGACTTGTAGGAGATACGCCTTATAAAACCTGTGAGGGTAATAAAAGTTTAATAACGTACTAAAGGCCCCATAGCAAACCAAATGGCTGCAGTGGGGCAACTGTAGGTTCTTCTGAGGAATCCCCTAGGGTGGGAGAGTCAGGGAGGATGACCACTCCTCCTGTATTGGAATTGCTGGCCTTTGGTATTAGTCCCAAAGTCCTCTTGGTTATTCTCCATATATAGAATAATATCTAAGTTCACTAGGAGCTGCTGATTCATGATAATTATGTTTTGGATCATGAATCAAAAAATTATTTTGATTCATACACAGGGCAGCTTGGCAATCATTTTGTGGTTGGCAGGGTGGATCAAACTACTGCACGAAGTCAGCAAAGGAATTAGAATAGCAGATAACTTTATCTATATAAACTGGGGTAGATTGCCCCAAGTATCAATGCTCAGATAATCTGGTAACAAAGCTCCTTGTCAAGGTTGCAAAGATAGACATTTATCGTCCACAATCAGCATGTCAGATCTGGCGGATTTTGAAGGCCTCACGTTGCCTGAATTTCACAAAACCTGTGGTGGGTCAGCGGATTTAATTTGGCATATTAAGTTGGTCTTCTGGCACAGCAAATTAGTAAAACAATTTTGGATTGTAACTTTTTATAACTTCCACTAGTGAGTGGTGTACTGCTGATCAATGGATCAGAATTCCCACCAATAATTATTTGGCCCAGAACGCTGATGGCAGCGTATTTTGTTGGATTCTAAGAAAATGTTGGTAGGTAATAAACTTGTAGAGTCTTCAGAGAGAAGTTAAGAAGATTAAGATTTTAGATTTAAAGAACCTAAATAAAAGATTAAACTGAGAAAAGACCAAAGAGGAGCTTTTGCCTTTTATGCTCAGTGGGGGAGGGAAATTGGGGCTTGTAAATAGACAAGACTACACACTCCCTTCACTGGTTCCCCTTGGTTAGGGTTGAGAAGAGCAGTCTGAATTTGAGGGGTTGACAGATAGATTTGTACAAGGTCATAGAAGCTTTGACAATGGATTTTTCAAATCAGCAGTAGGGGTCCTCTGATCAAATTAAACTTGAGAAGGTTTACTTAAATTGTGTGTTTAGTGTAACCTGATTCCTGAGGAGCCAATCTCATCAGTTAATTTAAAACTAGAAATTTTCAGGGACTTACTCTTGACTTAGATTTGTAATCAATGAGTTTTAACCTTGTATTTGGTGACCTGAACCAGTTTCTATGGATTGATAAGGCTTCTCTGAGTTTTAAGGCTGAATTTCCTAGTTCCAGAAATCATGTCTCATGGCATGATTTCTGAAGTAAATTGTTGGAATAAGGATAAAAATGATAAAATCCAAAGGAGCCAAGTAGAACGCCCTCTCTAACCCCAGATATACAAGGTTCAATGCTGGGCTAAGTCTAAGCAAGCCCAGTATAATCCACAGATATTATGTGATGCAGTTCTGGATGTACATCAATGGTACTAAAAATTACCTGTTATAATTTGAATGATGATGGTTTGTTACATTTGATTTCAAAATATATATATCTGATTCATTTACAAAATTTATAGTATAAAAAAGATAATATTCATTTTCAAAGTCTTAAGCTTTCACCTAATTGAGCCATAGAACTACCATTGATGGTAGCATTGTGTATTGGCCAAAATCATTTACAAGCCTTGGCAAGAGTATCCACGCCCATCCTCACAGTTTTTAATAGTGTTTCTTCAACCAATCTCGCTGTTGGTTTGCTCCCTTACCTCTATAAAGATTATTTTATATTATTAGTTATCAAACACTACCTTTTGCAGGCCTCTTGTTCTAACTCCTTGTTGATATATTTTTAATTTTATCTATAAGCTATAGGTTGTTGTGCCTTACAAGGTGTGGTTACTCAATCCTGTCAGAAATTAACCAGATGGATTCCTCCCAATAATATCAGAATTAGGGGTGTCAGTTAGTCAGGAGTGATTGATGGCTAATTGTCTAGTTTGATATTATTTAATGTTATAAAAATAGTAATCATTTTAGTTTTAACAGATTCCTAGTTCAGAGCCAACTCCAAAAATTGTGGGTGCTTGTGGGAATTTCCTGTGGAAAGCCGATGTACTTGTATCAACCATCTGATGATGATTTCACTGACTTGAATCTGAGTTCAGCGGATTCTTATCCTGATGCCAACTGGTATGAAAAAAGATTGTAGATTCTCCAGTTGAAAGCCAAAGTATTTGTTATCAATTGTTTACTTATGAATTTTCTGCCTAATTTGGAGTACTGGCGACTTATGCTGAGGATGCTCAATGTATTTATTATAATAGAAATTTTATTTATGACTGACTGGCAACTCATGCTAAGAATGAGTCAACATAATATTTGGTGAACAGGATTAGTGGATTGTAAGGGTCACTCTAATGAATGAATGCTATTGGTTGAATTTCCTGCTTTGATAGCTTAGGGGTTTTCATAGGCGTAGTACCCTAGGGTAAAAATAGTCATCATTCTCTTTCAATAAAAATCTCTCATTCACCCATCTTTTATCTATTTGAAGTAGCAAGAGCCACTAAAGTGGATAATAGTGGGACTGGAGATCCCCAAAGTAGGCGCAGGGTGATGCGCCTGGAGTGGCCAACGCTGCCAGCTCCCATACCTCAGCCCTATGAGGAACTGGCAGGAACCTGGACAACCAGCTAACCAACAATGATGTGCTGCTGGCCATAAATATTGAGGGTGGTGCAGCGTGGGAGTGCCATAGCCACCCAGAATGGGGGATAGACTCACTGAGGAACACCCAAGATGGGATGGCAATTGGTCATGAGGGTGGTGCAGCGCGGGAGTGCTATGTACACCTAGGATGGGGGATGGACTCTCCAGGGCAGACCTAAGATGGAATATGGGACTAAGGCAAAGTCGTTGGTCTTCTGTGTTGGTGGGTTGGACGTGGACTTGTAGGGGGTTGGTACTCCTATGAAGGCAAAACAGCAAGGGTCATTTAGTCTCCATTCTGGTTGGCCTGGCACACTAGCGGAGCCCACTGTTTAGAAAAGCAAATTTTCTGAAAAATCCTTTCAATGGTGTTTCTTTGAGGAGTTAAAGACTCTCTCCTTGCATTAAATGACCAACCATATTTTTAAGCTTGTGAAGATTTTTATGTGTGGTACTCTATCATAGTTGTAATTTAGTACATTGTCTGTTTGCTGTGGTCACTATTCTCACCACATCAATGTCATTCATTTTGGTGGTGGCCCATCTTAATGTTTCATTTTTACTGCCTGCAGAAAGGCTCCCACCCTTCCTAAAATTATTTGGTGGTTTTAACTGATCAAAGTCCTGCTACCCAGGCTTCTATTTATTTTTAAAGTTTTATAATTTTAATAAAACCAGCCCTCTATCTCACTCTTGACGTTGAGTGGCTGTTTTTAGTCTCACCCAATGCCATCAACTGGGTCTTTAAAGGTTTTTTACCCAGTCTAAGGTTTAGAACGCCTTCTGGAAGCTGGGTAACCCGCATTCTCTTCCTTCCATACCTTCCTTTTTGTGAATTTGAGAGTTGGAAGGGTTCTAAGCTTAAGTTATTGATTAATTTTTCAGCAATTTAGCCAGGGTTGTATTACATTTGACTACCCCTATAAATGCTGCTCTTTGAAAAAGCCAAATTCTCTTTAAAAATGGAGGCTCTTTCCATTGTTGGGCCTTTACTCTTGAGGAAATTGAGAGTCATCAGGGGTCTAGCCCCAAAGGTTTAATTAAGATTTCCAAATTTGGTCAGACTTGTCTCACCAGTGGCCACCCCTATAAATAACGCTCCAGAAAACCCAAATTTACTTTAGAAAGGCGCATCTTTTTAGTTCCTCGCCTTTGCTCTTGGGTAATTTGAGGGCCAGTAGGGGTCTATCCATAAAGGTTTAGTTAAAAATTAATTTTGATAACCATCCTCTTTTGGAACTCCACACCCCAGAATGATAAAAGCCCTTAGCGGAAGGGAGTTACTCTGTAATGATGATGGGCAATATCCCGCTTGATATTAAAGCGGTTATGATGCCTTTGCGTCCCAAAAATTCCAGTTAAAACGAGAATTTATAAAACTTGATCATACCTGTTGTAAGCTATTGTGAGGCTAAACCTGATCCAATTTTCACATACCATATCACCTCTGAAAATACTCAGCTAAACCCAATAGTATTTGCTACAATAAAAATGAAGAAAAAGTTTAATACTAAAATATGGCAGTAGGTATGATATTTTAAAAGATGTTGTTAGTATGTCCTATCAGTAATAAGGGTGGCAAACTATCACACTCCCTTCTTTGTTATAGAGACACATACTGGTGGCACTATTCTTCCAGAAGCTGATACTACCTTTGGTTTGGCAACTTTTGCTGTACTAATAAAGAACAATCTTGGTATTTCTACTTTGTACTACTCTTTCTTCCCAAAATAGGGAAGTTTAGGACAGCAATTTAGGTGATTACTGGTGACTCTGAAAATTTTATGGAATGAACTAACTGATTACCTTGACTTATATCACTTATATGATAGTATGGTATGGGCAGGTGCCTCCCAGGGTATCCCCACATAAAAGGTTCAGGGTCTAGTTGATTATCAAGTCAGTAAGAACCTTTTAGGTGACCACTTCATGCCAGTCAAAAACCTGCTATATCCAATTATCTTTGGAGTGGGATGGTGGCGAAAATTTGGCATCAAAACTAATTTGAAGTCCAACACCTTTACTTAGTCTTTGTAGTGTGGCCAGGAATTAATAATACCCATGTTTGAAGTCACCGCTCTGATCAAGTTGCTGCAAAGGCCCAATATACCTAAGCTTAATATGGCGCCTCTGCTGAAGCCCACTCCAGAAGCACTCCGCCCCTATGTTTGAAGGGCTCAGAGTCCTTATTAATGCAATTTCATCAGTTTACTTACCTAATCATTCAAAGTCTGATTGTGATTTTAAACTCACAGCTGACCTGATTTACAGTTTCAAAAATTTTCTTTGACTCTGCATGAAGAGGCGGAATTAGATGTTAGTGTTACAAATTATTTCCCGTTGCAATCACTAATTTCAACTAATTTAATTCAAGATATTAAATTTGATAATCCGCATAGAAGAGATGAGTGTGCGTTCAAAGCCTGTAAAGTTTTGGGCGAGCGTAATGCAAAAAACAGGGTCAGATTTGAATTTCCTAAAGTTAGTAAATGCCTTGACGACACCATTGGCTAAAACATAAGAAACATGCGGTGAGTTCTCACTAAAAATTTTAGAGTGGTAAGAAAAGTGCAACCAGTACATAAAAACTCTGCACTCTCAGCCACTGTCATTAGTGGAGTTTAGGATTCAAGTTTTCCTGGATATTAATTCAATGGCACTATGGGAGAAATTATGTGGAGATTTATGCGTTCATTTCCCATCTGTTGTTTATGTAGCACCACTGTTAGAATCTGGGGCTTGGTTGGTTGCTCGCTTCTGGCCCTAGATTTCAACTGCACATATTTGTGGATTCTTGCGTTGATTTAATTGATTTTGAGTAACTGAGGCAGTAATAGTATGAAGACTATTAATGTTGTTGAATGTCCAAAAGCCACGTTGAGTGTATTGTCCAATGCTAAACAGGTGCTTCTTCGTTTTGCAGACGTTCTGGTACTGTAAGGGAACACTTTCCTTATTCTCTTCTTGCAGAGCCAAGCGGAGACTTGATAGTAACAACCTAAGGATATCTGATCCTTGCACTCTTCTCTTAACAGTAATGTTAAAACAACCAATGTTAAAAC
The DNA here is from genome assembly GCA_022478985.1 of Massospora cicadina. Classification (NCBI taxonomy): domain Eukaryota; kingdom Fungi; phylum Entomophthoromycota; class Entomophthoromycetes; order Entomophthorales; family Entomophthoraceae; genus Massospora; species Massospora cicadina. The sequence goes on along the minus strand of JAKSZP010013324.1, from coordinate 35,565 downwards.
AACTAAGTTATTATCAAGTTTTTGTCTGCTTTTATTAGGAAATAATTTGGGGTTTTTATAGTTAAAATTGGCACACAACCTTTCAGCTGTCTGCTGGGAATTATTTGTGCTCCTATACTGGTTTGACCCTCCAGTGTCAGGCACCAAATCTCTTCAGGTACCATTGCCTTGAGTTTCTTAGGCAACGTAATCCTCAGGTGTTCAACAACCAAACGATTTGTATTAAGGACTCAAAACCAATTGTTTTGGCCAATGACAATTCTACTCTTCCTCCATCATTCAAATGCGTTGGTAATTTCCAATGACTCCAATTTGTTCCACTCTGAACGATTCCCTACAATTTGAATTTAAGGTGTTGTTCCCATATTTTGTTATTGTTTGATTTCGTTGGGGATGATGCCCAACGAAAATTTATCAGTCAGCGGCCTCAAATATCATTGGGAATGATGCCCAATGATAACCATATCAATCAGCCGGTGTTGCCAATCCTATAAAATTACAACTTAATTGTCAAATCTATTAATTGGTTAAAAGGTTGGATTATGTGGTCATCTGAAATTCTGACATATCCCCCCTCTTGACCAAATTATCCAATGAAAGATAAAACCCTTGGGATGGAAGCCACCTTAGCTTGAGCTCATATTTGGTTTGTCATATCTCTATGTCCTCAGTGGAGTGCAGCTCTGTCTGCACTCAACGCCCATATGCTCTGCTCAGTTTTGATGACTTTGTATCCTTGGTTGCTACCTATTGCCACCTCTTCTTGAGCAAAGTTCCCACAACATCATGCTGCGCCAGTCTCATCTTTGCATCTTTTTCTAAAATATCAACTGGTCCACCTGTACAAACCCCAGGACGGGTCTCATTGGCACTTTGCCACCTGTACCAACCCCAGGATGGGTTTCAACATTTTGTTGATAGGGACTATTCCAGCGAATCTAGTTTCAGCCCATCCTGATCCTTCCAAACGCTTGGGACTCATGTCCATTATCTTATCCCTTCCTCCATGCTCCATAGGTGGGAATATCGCCAGATGCATCACTGCTCAAATTAAAATAAGTTTTTTAATATTTTTTACTATTATTTTTATTTATCTTTTTATCTATTTATATTTTTTCATATTTATAATAATATTGTTATTTTTTCTTAAGCCCTTTACTTTATGTATTTTGTATGGACCTATTGATTATTCAACCATCTTCAATATCCTTAATCATATAGGCATCATTTGCCAACTTGATAATTTTGAACAGTCCCATCCATAGGGCGTTCAACTTATTTTTCCTTTTTTTAATTTATTTATTGTTGTTTTAAATGCCCAAGATTGTAATTCAATCAGGATATTGGCCAGTCAGGATAGATATTGTTCAGCACACATCCCTGAAGAGGGTTCTACTTCTAAATACAATATTGTTGATAATGTGGCTTTCCACCCATAAAGATTTGAATGGCATTTCAGTAACTGGCGCATTGCATAAACCTTGGGGCATTCTGGTCAGCTGGTATAGTTCTTATGCGGTATGTATTGTACATTTTTTCTAATCTTCTTTTTTGGCAAATCAATTTGCCAAAATCCCAAAATCAGGTCCATAGCCAAAAGTTATTTTGTCCCCCCCAGGCGATCAAGTGCGTTGTTGATTTTAGGCAGCAGATAGGATTCTTTTTTAGTGATCTTGTTTAGTCAGCAATAGTCAATCACTACTCAAATTGATCCTATTTCTTGACATATTTGCCAACTCAAAAATTTGATTAATCTAAGATCAACCAACTTCATCTACTATTCTCTGAATTAATCGCCTCTCATTTTGATCTCATCTAACACCTCAGTTCTTTTCACAGTAGACCCAGTTGCAACCCAATCTGATCCTGCTGACGAATTTATACCATGTAGATATCTGGTGTAACAGGTTCTCTTGCAGTGCTAGATAGTTCTGCATTTAGACTGCAAGGCCTTATCCCAAATTTTGGGCAGTTTCATCCTCCTCTTGAGGAATCACAACATTTACAAATTAACATGATTTCTTATCCCAATTTTGGGTGGCAAATTGTCCCGTCACTCCATTTTTCCAATATTGGTTAGTTGATTTTATCCTTCCATTTGGATTCATTAGGGTTTTTCTCCATTACGACTTGATTATGCTGTATAATGACTTTTTCAACGTTCTTTAAAAATAATCTTCTAATTCCACCATATTTTGATTGTCCTCAATTGGAATTTTGTCATAAAACTGATTGGGCGCATCAAATGTTGCTCCCAACATCTTCAGATGGTCCACCATCTGTGAGGTCGTTTATTTTAGTTACTAGTGCTGTTGGCATAATCTGATGCAATTTGCGGTAGGGCTGAAGCGCCGCCTGCATGGCTATGCGTGCATCAAAAATATTTAGCACTTTTTCCCCTTCCAAGACCTGGGCTTCTTGATAAATCAGTCAGCAAAGCTAGCCAGGGTCTCATCTTTGCGGAATTGTATACCCATGAACTCTTTTTTTGCAATTCGCCATCTGAGTAGGGCTTTCAAACTCCAACATAATGGCTTCTTTTGCTTCCGCGTACAGCCAGTTGTCCCCATTGTGGTGGGGTAGCACCAGATTGTGGCAGTCAGTGCTAAGACAGTTCATTACGGTCACCACTTTTTGTTAGTCTGCATAGCCAAACATGGTCATCTCAAAGAAGCGTAAAAATGCTGGGGCGTTATCCCAGTGAAAGGTGGGCAATTTTGGCATATTTTGAAATTTCTTGATTGCTCTGCTCATAGAAGATCCTGGCCCAGCTACTTGAGAAGCTATAGGAGTGGCTTCGGGAGTCATTTCTGACACACCAGCGAATGGTTTGGGCATATTCAGGGGTGGAGAGGTCTTCTCAAGTGGAGTTTCAATTGCCTTTTCATCAGCCTCATTCACCTCTACTTGCTTACAATCACATTTGTAATCTTCCAATTCCTCAATCCGTTTTTCATTTCTCCATTTCCTCATGAAACTTCTGGATGTATTATCAATTTGCTTCATGTTCAGTTTTTTAAAATAAAATTTCTATAACGAGTTCGCCCTATTTCCACTTCAAAGAGTCAACTTTCCCACACAGGTCATAATTCACTATTCCTAATTATTTGAGCATCTCTTCCGCCTTGATCATACGCTCCTCTAAGGTACTAACATCAGCTTGAGATGATGAGCTGAGCACATTTTGATTGACAGCCTGTAGTTCCACCCAGAGCTTCCAAAGCTCTTCCTTATATGACATCATTAAATTGGCTTTTGACAACTCAACTACAACCCTGTAGTGAGCACCAATGTTAAGATCTGGGGCTTGGTTGGTTGCTCGCTTCTGGCCCTAGATTTCAACTGCACATATTTGCGGATTCTTGCGTTGATTTAATTGAAATTGAGTAACTGGGGCAATATTAGTATGAATATTATTAATATTGTTGAATGTCCAAAAGCCACGTTGAGTGTATTGTCCAATGCTAAACAGGTGCTTCTTCATTTTGCAGACGTTCTGGTTCTGTAAGGGAACACTTTCCATATTCTCTTCTTGCAGAGCCAAGCGGAGACTTGATAGTAACAACCTAAGGATATCTGATCCTTGCACTCTTCTCTTAACAGTAATGTTAAAACAACCAATGCTAAAACAACTAATTTTATTATCAAGCTTTTGTCTGCTTTTATTAGGGAATAATTTGGGGTTTATATAGTTAAAATTGGCACACAACTTTTCAGCTGTCTGCTGGGAATTATTTGTGCTCCTATACTGGTTTGACCCTCAAGTGTTAGGCACTAAATCTCGTCAGGTACCATTGCCTTGAGTTTCTTAGGCAACGTAATCCTCAGGTGTTCAGCGACCAAACAATTGATATTAGGGACTCAAAACCAATTGTTTTGGCCAATGACAATTATACTCTTCCTCCATCATTCAAATGCGTTGGTAATTTCCAATGACTCCAATTTGTTCTGCTCTGAATGATTCCCTACAATTCAACTTTTGGGTGTTGTTACCATATCAAATTATTGCTTGATTTCATTGGGGATGATGCCCAACAATAGTCTCATTAGTTGGTGTCCTCAAATATCATTGAGGATGATGCCCGACAATAATTCATTAGTCAGCAGCCTCAAATATTATTGGGGATGATGCTCAATGATAATCCCATAAATCAGTTGTTGTTGTTGTTGTTGATCCTATACGATTATAACTTAATTGTCAAATCTATTAAATATTTAAAAGGTTGGATTATGTGCTCATCTGAAATTCTGAAAACCACATACAATGACCTGGGGTGGTTGTACTTAGGGTTTGAATCAGCCTAATAAGTGGACGCCATTGCACAGATGAACGTGGTGGTTGACCTCCTAGATAGTTAACAAGTGTATAAAATAAAGCTCATGCACTGGACTATATTTGAACCAAATTTTCGTAACTTTTGAATTTCTCACCATGACTGTGAAACGTTCAGTATTCAAGCACCATCTCTCAGATAGGCTTATAAAATATGAGGATCTTAACTCTTGTATTTGAGGTGGGTTGACCTTGGGAAAAATAACACACCAAGAATTTTTCTAGCCAGTACAGGTTTTAAACTCAAAACCTGCACTAGGGTGGAAGCAGTTTTACCTGACAGGCTAACCACCCTGGGGATCTTAACTCTTTCAAATTGCAAATATTTAGGCTAATGCCTGAGTTTAACATGGGTAAGGCAATTGCAGTGATTACCCCTTCTGCTATAGTCATAGAGGACTTGACTAAGATTACATACACTGCTTTAGTAAGATTAAGGGCAGGAAACCCACTTGTTCTACATTATGGTGGACAGCGCACTGCCCATCTGCACCTTTTGTCATGATTTTGGCCATAAAGCACACACCCGTCCTACTAGAGAAAGCGCCACTCAGAATGAGGCTTTCCAAGAGTCAATGGGAAATGCGGAAGCCCAATATGAGCCCACTATTAACACTGATGCCACCTTTCCTTGGGGCGCACAGGGTTTTTACATCCAGGTTGAGCCTGTGTCCCGCAGGAATGCAAGAAGGCCAAACAAGCATGTAGAGCAACAGCCAAGGCAGTGGCTATGTCAGCTTCTGTAATCCCACCTACCCAGACTCAGGCCTACATTGCATCATTTTCTGCATCAGCAGAATTACAATTTGCCAACCAATCATATTGGGAACACCAACCTCATCACCAACAATTCATGCTTGGTACACCCTCACATGCACCCTGCACACTGATTAATACCAAATCTGCCATTCAATATTACCTTAGTTTATTTGCTCCCACTTAAGGTTCACCAGAGGAGCACCACACCACGAAAACCCATGAAAAGAAAAAACCCCTAAGATGACAAAACTTAAAGTTAGACATCATTTCTAAAGATTACCATGGCTCTGTTGCTTTTTGCACTTGACTTCAAAACAAGTTGCATCCTCAGGAAAGTGAAGGGGCAGGGCCAGGGGGTCCTTCCCCTTGCTCCTAAGGAGAAATGGGGGTCTCACTCACTTTAGTGACATTGAACATCGCTGGACTTAAGGCCTCTCTGCCCAGACTAAATAACTTAGTTTCTTTAGAAACAATTTACCGGTTTTATCCTGAAAATTCAGGAAATCCACTGTCTGAAAGGTGCCAAGGAAACTGGCAAACATGCTTCTTTCCCATTCCTTTTGGTAGCTGCATTGTGGGGTGCTTGTATGGGTACACTGTAATTATAATTTTTATCCAAAACAACCTTTCTGGACATCCATGTGCTGGTCATATCCTTTTTGTGGTGCGACAAGTTAACACATTAGCCAATGTGTACGCCCCACCTGTGCACATATTTGTCAGGAATTTCTCTCAACTGTGGCTACCCTTCCCCTTCCCCCAATAACTTAATGGTTGGAGACCTGAACTTCTGGGACAACCCAATCACCAACCACTGCCTTCCTTACTTACCCCACCTCCCACGGGAACAAGTCAAACTTCGCGTCCTGAAAGCTACCTTGGGTCTCTATGACACCCTCCCCAAGCACGCCCCTCTTTTACCCAACTTATCTCACCCTCATGTGCTCAATGGACAGTTGATGTCCATGTCACGCATAGATCTCATTCTTTTAACGTTGAGTTTTTGCCCTCAAATCTTGAACTTCATCACCACAAAAGTAGAATTCTCTGATCATAGGATGTTTTGGCGTCCTTTATGCTTTCATGCCCAGTGACACGGGCACCATGATGGAGTAAAATTTGTCCAGACATACTTTCTTTGCCTGAGTTTTCAATTTGAATAGATGCAAGACTTCAAAACATGAGTTTGTGACTCCTTTCTATGTTGATTCTCTCTTTACATGGTCAGCCTTCAAATAGCACACAATCTCCCATGAATGCCACATTTCTTCTCAGTGCTCCTGGGCTGCTTCAGAAGTTATTAAGCGCATTTTAGTGGAGTTGAATCACCTGGAGAGTAATGTCCCCACTGCAGGGTACAGCCCTGCTTGGGGTCATAAATGAACTGAGGTATCTGCCCATCTGAACACACTGGTAATGGAGCACAAGCACCGACTTTGTGTCCAATACAAGGCAAAAAATATCACAGCAGGCGAAATGAGCTCTAATTTCTTCTTCCACCTATTTTCGCTCCATGACAAGCCTTGGCCTGTACACAGATTCAGCAGCCAGACAATATAATCGCAGAAACTTAGGAGGAGGTGTCTGTCAAAAATCATAAATATTACTCTGAGTTGTACAGGTTTGAACCAGTTGAGCCTGCTGAAATTGACAATTTGTTCATAAGTGCACATATCTGCACCATCTCTTAATACACGGAGTTAATTAATATAGTAACCTGCAACGAACTCTGATTTGCTGTTCACAGTGCGCCACACAGGAAATGCTCAGAACCAGATGAGCTTCTTTATGAATCTTATAAACAATAATTTTATAATCTCCATCTAGCTGTTAGTCTCAGTGAACAGATGTCTGTTAGAGACACGCCTCCTTCCTGATGGCCAAGAGGCGTATATGGTACCCTTGTTTAAAAATAAAGATAAGCTAGATTTAGCAAAGTGGCGACCTATCTCTATTACTAACACTGCACCGATTTTTAAAAAATCATGGCCAACCGCTTGGGGAAGTTACCTATGAGGTGATATCCCTGAAAAATTAGGATTTATATCCAAGAGATCAATATGGTACAACGTCCATGCAGTAGCCAACTTCTTCCAATAGCCTGCTTCTGGTGCTATTGTGTTCCTAGATCAGTAGAAAGCATTGATAGTGTCAACTGGGAATACTCAAGGCTTGCCTCCAACAAGTTTTGTCTCCCTTCCCAGTTTATTAGTTGGGTAATGCTTCTTACTGAATCAGCCACTATGACAGTACATGACCCAGGCTTCCTGACTGATTTGGTTTGCCCTCATAGTAATCTTCATCAAAAGGACCCTTTGAGTCCACTTTTGTATAGTTTAAGCCTGGCCCCCTCCTCTGCAGTGTAAATTCTCGTCTTACTGGTGCTTAAGTGCAAGGTCAGGCACCGGTCAGGATGCTTGCGTATGCTAATTATTGTGTTGTTGGGGTCTTTAATAGCCATGATGCACGCATGCTGGAGGCATCTATTCAGGGGTACTCCAGGGTTAGTAATGCAACCCTTAATGCCAACAAGACTAAAATCTTTCTTCTTGGAAGATACCAAGCACGCTGGTCCCCTGCCCCCTCAGATCACCAAATTCCCATGTCACGGTCTCTTGTTAGCTTGCCCAGGCGGTCATCCCAAATTTCCCCTCTTATACTCCCTTTTGTATCCAGGCTACTGAAGGTATAGTACGCCACCTTGGAGTATGGCTGGAGGTGGGAGGGTATGCCACTTCTGTAATGGAGAACCACATCAGACAACTTGACGAAACATATTACCTCCCTAAGAGGCAAGCAAACTAGCATGACAGGCTGGGTAGTGCTTGCAAGCTCTATGCTTAGGTTAAAAGTTTGGTTTGGTGCACACGGCATGGCTTTTTCTTTATACTTCTTTGCTACTTTATATGCCCTACTCCAAAGGTGGCTTTGGCTAGGCCGCCCCCTGTGCATCTGGATTTCCTGTTTGGCCCACGCAATAGTGGTGGTATGGGATTGATCAACTATATGGACCATGTATCCAAAATAATTGGGACCTGGATTTCACAGGTAACCAACACACACTCTCACCCTATACTGGTCTCATGTGGCATGCTCCAACTTTTCCCTAGCTCTTTGCCTCTGCAACCCAGGCCACCCTAACTCGCTCCTTAACTAATTGCCCTCTCATCCTTCCTTTGTGGGCCCTCATGGGACTCCTATCCACTTCAAGCGAATTCTCCTGACTATGTGGAGTGCAGAATGGAGGATCAGTATCAGTGGCCAAACCTCCAAGAGGGGTCACCCTACCCTTCTTTTCATAAAAAAAGTCCATGACAAGTCGTTTTGCAAAATCTGGTACTCCGTTGTCCACATATCTTTTCCATCGTTGACTATGTTGACATGTTGTACATTCCTTACTCTTAGGACACCCAGAAGGACATCTGGAGGTACGCCCACTATTCTCTATTACAGCCCTGGATTTGCGCCCAATTATGGAGATTCCTGAAGAGGGTATACCGCACTGCTGAGCGGCTCAACGCCTCCCAGTCTTCATATGTTGTGTGTGGCCAATATGGGTCTTTAGCCCACTGCCTAGAAGATTGTCCACCATCACAGGCAATCTGGCGTAATATTATGCGTATTTTTTATTAAGAGCAAGTACAGGCTTTCAGTCTGTCTAAAAACATCTTTGCCTTTTCCATGACATCCCCCATTCACCCTTCTCTACGTGCCTTAGTCATGGAAAAGGCTCTGTGGACAATCTACACTGTTGTCCTTGACAAATTTTCCGGATTTACTCCCACCCTCTGTGAAGCTGTTCATTGCTTTAATTCTCAAGTTATGGATCACTTCCAACCTTGTTTTTTGTCCATTTGCCATCACGCCAACATAGTTGGTTTCATCCTGGTTTTCTGTCTTTTTCCTCAACTCAGACCCTTTTCTTCATTCATGCTCAGTATTGGCACAAGCCTCCACTGGCAACCCCTCTTCCTTTAACTGGCGGTCCTTCTGGCAATAGGAAGTAGGTTTAGCTCCTCTGAGGTGCCTCTCATGTATTTTGGTGTTCCGTAGTTGATTTTTATTGGTAGTGTCCATCCCATGGTCAGCCTTCACTGAATAAAAATTTAAATTAAAAAATTAAAATTTATATGTTAGTGAACAGATTAACTTGCAAAAAGATTCTTCTTTCAGCGTACCTCTCCAGTATGATTATCACTGCTCATTGTGGATAAATCAGACGGTGCTCTAAGCCCTTGCATAGATTATGTTAACTTGAACAATGTCACCCTACCTGATCTGCATTCAAATTCTATGAAAGCACATATTCTCCTATATGTGAAGAAAGCTAGATTCTTCTTCAAACTGGATTGATTGAACGCCTTCAACCAGATCATATCAAAGAGGGGGAAGGAATGGCTCAAAGCATTCTATACCCATGAGAGGTTTTCAAATCCATGTCAAGCCTTTTGATCTCATGAATTCAGCAGCAGTTTTACAACGTTGCAATGATCTAATGTTGGATAAGAGTTGTTGAATATATGTTCTGTGGCATATATAGATAACATCCTGGTTTTCTCTCCTGATCAATCATCTCATGAAATTTACCTGCGGCAAGTATTTAAGCATTTGGTAGCAGCAATCTTGACGCTAAAGATCAATAAGTGTGAATCTAAAAGTTCCAGGTCACCTTCTTGGGCAACATCATGTTTGACAAAGGTCATATGATAACTCCAGACAAGAAAATGCGATTTGTGATTGGCTTTGCAAACCTTAGGCAAGGAATTAAGAAGCTTTTTTATGGACATGTACTTTCTTTGAGAAGTTCCCTCCTAAACTTTTAGAGGTTGATACACTACTATATAAGTCCAGCGTAGCCAAAACCCTCCAGTGGTCAGCTACTTTGGAGAATGCTTTCCAGGCTATAAAATGCAATTTGCTTTCTAAGTCAGTACTTCACCGCGTGAATCCAAGAAAGGAGTTTATAGTAGCTAAAATGCCTTAACTTCGCTATAGTTGTTGCTATGTTGCAAGTGGGCACATATGTAGTTGAGCATCCAGTGGGATGATCTCCCGCAAGATGTCATTACCTGAGTTTACTACGCTTTTTGTGGCAAAGAACTGTTGCCAAATGTGGAAGCAAAAACATAATGGAGCCATATTTTATATAATTCTTCCCGGCCATTCCAGGTTTGCACTGACCACCATGCTTTACTTTACTATCAAGTCCATAATGTCCTAACCCACATCATACTTGATGGCATGAGACTCTTGTTCAGTTTGTGTTCTATTATGAGTTCAAAAAAAGTAAAATTGGACTAGCTGACGCCTTAAGCCAGAACCCAGACTTAACTTCTAACCCCAAGGAAGTGAAGTCTCATAACGCCACCTGGTGAATGCTTCTAATAAGATTATATCAAGCATCCCTCAGTTAGTATATGCGCTCCTGTTCTCACTTCTCTGGATGATCTAGAGGAGTATACTATGCTAATAAAGGTCGCCATTTTACAATTTTTATCCACTGAATATGGCCAAGTTTTTTCCAAGTGTAAATTGAATCAAGAGGGTTTAATAAGAGGATACCATATAAAGGATGATATGGTATAGTCCAGTGATGCTTAAGGTTTCCTACCGGACCTCTTCCTTGGAAATAATCAAGGAGCATTATGATGGAATAACTTTAGGACACCCAAGTAAGGAGAAAACCCTGAAGCTTATCCACCACATATAACTGGAAGGGATTTGTAGCTCAGGTTTCTTGATATTAAGGAGTGTCTTGTCTTTAATGGGATGAACCAAATTGACATCTTTTTGATAAATTGTTGGTACCAGTCCAAAAGGCATAATGATCTTGTACTTCTCTTTCAATATACTTTATTGAGGATTTGCCTCACTGGTGGGTATGATGCTATTATAGTGGTAGAGGACCGGTTCACCAAGTTTGCTCATTTCATTTCATGTAACTCCACAATAACAGAGGCTCAGATGTCTAACTTATTTGTCTCACACATTATCTCCACCTATGGGGGTGCATCATGAGATCATTAGTGACCGTGGTCCCCAGTTCATATATATATCCTGGGAGGAGTTTTGTAAGATCCTTCATATATTCCCATGCCGTTCTACTACCTCCCGCCTAAATCTCTGATGGGCAGACTAAATAAGTGAACTGATGTTTGGAATAATTCTTGCGGTGTTATTTGACAGCTGATCATTCATACTGGGCCTCACACTTCCCCTTAGAATTTATTTATAATAACTCCCATCATTCCTCTATTGATAATTTTCCCTTCTTGCCAAGTATGGTTACAGCTCCTCTTTTATAATGGAAATTAGTTGTGGGTCAAGGTGGAAGCTGTGGTGTATTTTGCTAGGTTCATTAAATAAGTACATAATTAGGTAAACACCAATTCAGATGCTGCCATGGAGACCTATAGGGATAATGTTGATGGGAAGAGAGGGTAGGCCCAAAGTATAAGGAAGGGATCTGGTCTTATTGGATGCTAGGAACATTCTCATTAAGCAGCCTTTAAAGAAACTTGGACTGAAGATAATAGACCCTACCGCATTATCAGAAAGGTGGGTCATGCCTCATACCAGTTGGATTTTTTGGAGAAGTTCTGATTTTTCAACTTTCCATGAGAGCAAGTTGACCTGGTTTGAGAGTTCTCCTCCAGAGACACTGGATTCATGTTCGTGGATGGGGTAATGGAGTGAGAGGTGGAGGAGATTATGGCTTCTAGTCATGTGAAAAGAAGGCTAGAATATCTATTATCTTGGAAGAGGTTTGATGCTGCAGAGAATAGCTGAGTTCCAGCTCTTAATTGTTCTCATGCTAAAGACTTGATTGCATTTTTTCACAGTTGTTTTCCTTATGCCGCTGGCTCCAAGTTCACCTCTGTAATTGCAGCCATGAAATTACCTAAACTTATAAAGAACTTCTCTTTTTGCTGACGCCCCAGGGGAGGTGAGGAACCAATGAAACCGAGGGGTAATGTCATGTTTCATGACATGATTTCTGGAGTAAATTGTGGGGATAAAGAGGAAATGCAAAAAGTTAAAAGATTCAAGTTGGTTGCCTTCCATGACCTCAGATATACCATAGATCAATGATATGTAAGGCCAAGTAAAACCAAGTTGTTCCCCAGAAATTGTGTGATGCAATTCATGATGTTACATCAATGATACTAAAAATTGCCAAATAGTTTAAATGATGGTGGTTCATTAGTTTAATTTCAAAAAGCGTAATTGAATCATATATTAAGTTTAATATTATCAAAAAAGGTAAAAACAAGTTAGTTTTAAAGCCTTAACTTTACACTTAATTGATCTATATACTACCATTGATGGCAGCATTGTGTTATTGTCCAAAATCAATACTTAGCCTCAGCAAGGTGATCCAGGCACATCCTCCCATTTTTTGATGAAATTTTTCTCTTATCAATTTCTCTGTTGGTATGCTACCTTCTTTTAATAAATACTATTTTATACTATGAGTTATCCAATACTACCTTTTGTTAGCCTCTCAATCTACTTCCTTGTTGAGGTATTCTGGGTTTTATCTATAAGCCATAGGGGTGTTGGTGCCTTATAAGATGTGGTTTTTGTTAAAATTTTTGATGGTCTTCCATTGTAGGTTAAGTGATATTCTCCTCACATAGAGGGTGGGAGATGACAGTGCGGGAGTAGTTTGAGTCTGGGGTCTTGCTAGTGGCCCTGGTCTGAACTACTACCCTACAGACCCCTTTGATCTTTTCCACAAGGGAAGAATCAGGAAAGAAGTATGGTAGAGCGATCTTTTGGGGCAGAGCATTAACCCACTTCTCATTAACAACATGGACCAAGTCACCAGTTGCTCCAAAGGCTCCACTGGTGCCTTTAGTCCCCTATGGCGTTGGTAAGGGAACTTCCCACGGTCTAACACAAGAATTTGGGTTTCTAGACTTACAGTGCTCCCTGTAGTGAACTTTGCAATCTTGAAATTTGCATGGCAGTGTTTTATTGTAATAGCACAGGTCAATTAACACAATATAACAGTGAAGTTGTATGATTACAGAAACCTTTAAAAACACAGCAAAATTTTTTCCCAAAAAAGTGTTTTTTTATTTCAAACTCAGATAAAGCACACCATAGTATCTAGTACTGATGGTAACTTGGGGCTTGAAAGTTATCATTTGGGTAGGTTTAGGTAGGTTTGGAAAAAACTACTCATATTATTTTTTATTTTACCAAGATTTCAATCCCTTTATATGATACATTAAATTTTTTCCCATTGGTGTAAAATATTCCCTACCTTATTAGCACATAGGAATTTTGAGACAGTTGCATATAATTCTTAGAAAGTCATGGAAGCTATTAATTAGCCTTATGGATTTACACATATATAGAAATTAGCTTTTCATAACATGGTGCTGGTGAATTCCCAAGGATGAACAATAAAAGAACTATTAACAATGTATCTGCACCAGCGCTAAGGCAATATAGTTTTTATTTAATCGAGGTAAGCTGATCAGGGGATGGACATTACTGAATATATGTAAAACTAAGGAAATACCTAACAAATATAAAATTGGGCACCCCAGGGTACTCAAGTTACCCCTGTTGCCAGCGGGACTGCCAGGTATGGGAGGTTGGTGCACTATTTCAAGGGGTTTTCCCCTGCTATGGAGCAGGTGTGAAGGAAGGGGTCTGTGTGGAGGAACCAGGTGTGGGAACCATGATTCTATGAGCGCTTTTTGCCTTGGTCTCATATATCCATAGAGCCAGGCTTGGAAGTGCTCCAGTAAGTGGACATGAAATCTGTTAATAACCCCATGAATGGTTGGGACCGTGCCCTTGAACGCATCTAATGCAATTGTGTGGATTGTCCACATTGCAATGGGTATTATTAGGGAGTGGGGGGTAGATGGGATTTGTGACTCAATCTGGAGCGTGAAGATGCTCTTTGATATCGAGAATTCTTGTTCATTTTGGATCTTAAGCAGGCGTGCGACTTCCTGCCATATAGCTTTGGTTGGGGGGCATGTTTCTAGGCGGTAATGTAGGGATCCCTCCCCTCCAAATACTTTACATTTTTTGTGGAAGGATTTAGAACGGTCCGCCGTCCTATAGGTCCTTCTGCTAAGGCAATATAGTTGATAATAATAAAAGTGATGAGTTTCATAACTGTAAGGTAAATGTAATTTGATATGATTATTGATTTGCATAGGTAGGGTTAAGTAAATTGATCACACTAATTAAATACCATAAATTTGAGGTATTGAAGTAAATTAATCCATCAAAAATAAGACCTTAAGTTGATGCCAGTTAAAGGATGTGTCAGGACCAAAGGTGTAATACCTTGTATCCCTCAATATTTTGAGGCCAGGGGACTCAAAGTTTCAGGGTGTTTTATTTCTCAATTTCTGCTTCTCTTGGTCAAGAAGTCATTATTAGATAAAACGTCTAAATAAGCAATTCCTAATAAAAAAATTAATTTTAGCTTATAATCGTGAAAAGGGAGAAAAAAGCGTAAGGTTGATTACTCAATACAGGCTTTTTTAAATAATTGGAGAGGTTTATCAGGGAAAATTAAGCTGTCCAAGACTAGATCTAATAAGATAAACAAATAGGGGATTTGGTGCAAGCTCAATTATCTCAGTTGATCTAATTGAGCTTGTCTCATAGCTCAGGTTTAAACCCCAAGGTTGTGTGGAATTGAGGGAGCATGATTCAGCCATATCATTTGGGGTTGATTGCCAAATTTTGATAGTAGTCAACTTTCATTGAGGATGATGCCCAACAGAAGTTTGGGCTTCTTGGCTGAATTGGGATTGATCTCCAACTTTGATAGCTGTCAACTTTTGTTGGGGATTATCCCCAACAGAAGTTTGGGCTTTTTGGTCAGTTTGAGATTGATTCCCATCATCTGACGTATCCAAATCTGTCACTCAGATAGGAATCCAAACAGGATGATTAATTAAGGAATTTTTATAGGAAAAAGTATACTTGCATGAGAGCTAGGCTTTGATCAAAAGCCTCCTTCTAATAATCAATTTAATTTATTTTAATTTATAAAAGATTGATTGTTTTTATGGTTGGTCAGAAAAATCTTAATAATAATCTATGCCCTACCACATCTGATCTGAATTTTTATATACCTAACTTATCACTTATATTCTGCTTAATTTATACAAAATTAAAATTCAATGACGTAGGTTTGGTATCACACTTACTATATCTTTGTATCAAGATGGTTTTGATATGGACAAAACTTTAATTTAAAATAATACCTTAGCAACGCTTACCTCAACGTTTAGTTGACATAGATAAGCTTTTAGTGTACCCCATTAATTATGTTTTTATATCAACGAATTGTAACTAATATAGTGATACTATGAGAGTTTTAGCTTATGGCTTTTATATGCAAAAGGTGGCAACTGAACGCCCACCTATCATAGCAATTTTGAGCTGAAAACAGCAGCGATTAAGCTTACATTATTGTTAGATGGCTTTTAAGATGGCTGTTTGAAAAAAATCACATCTATAGGATTAATGGCTATCTCATAAAATAAATAACGCCTGAAGCAAGTAAACGTCTCTATTATAACTCTACCATCTTTAGAATCTATATGATCCTAACTTATATAAGTTGATGCAAACATTTTATAAAACTCATCATAAAGGCAACAGCTATCAGGAAAATAAACATTGGTTGAATATGAGCTATATCAGCTAACAGCTTCATTGATCAATCTAAAGGTGGCAGCACAATCCTTGTACGCTAAACCTGCTACAGAATAAATACCTTACTCAGATTTGAGGGTGACTAAATTTTTTGTTTATTTAGGTAAGCCAACCAGGGTATGAGCATACAAAGCATTTAAAGAGCAAAATAAGATTAAACCCCCTAACAAATCAAAGTGCTATAGAGCATCTTGATACAAAATTAAAAAAAAACACCAACTAGGTAGAAAATCGTTGCAAATTTTACAATCTACTATAGTAGGAACTCTAGTAGTGTTCCAAGACAACAGTATGAGGACTGTTGACCTTTGCTGTTTCACCTTCACAGGCTACCTTTCACTACAATTTTTTGTTACAACTCCCCATACTCAGCAGACCAAAAACTTCACCTTGAGATTATTAACCCCTGGGAAGCACACAACAGCCCTTCAATCTTCCTCAGCAGTCTCTGTTATATCATCCCCCTCAGGGTTAATCCCATCACTCCCTTATTGTGATGGCCAGTTGGGCAAGTCCACGTGGGGCTTTCTTGTAAATCCAGGCTTGAAGTTTGTAGTGTTGAATTTTAAGATTTTTGTATTGCTCACAGGTGCTTTTTTCACCTAATTTCCAACAAATTTTTGCAGAGAAGTACGATTCTCTACTGTAGATATAAGTATTATTAAGGTCTTAAAAGACTAGCTATGTCAAAATAATAAAATAAAGTAACAAAAAGTACTGATTTTGTATCAGTTATACTAGTAACTGTGGATGAATGAAATGAACCCTCTTATAATGTGTCATTGCTTAGTAATTAAACTCACCTCAGGATCAAAGTGTGATACGCATCAAATTCATTATTAGATTTGAAGCAAATTAGGAAATATGGGTGTTTAACCTATTGGAGCTCTCGAATCTCACCTTGCTTTATTGGAAGGGTCAATGAAGGGTCAAGAGTGGGTAGGAAATGTGTAAAAATTTTACTCTTAGGAGTTGATTTATTGGAGGTCAACCCTAGTAATCTTTCTACTGCACAGGTTCAGTTTCCTCATGCACCTTGCGTTGTAAGAATATATATAATATGATAACAGTATGATGACTATTATCCATAGTCGAGTTAGAATTATCTTCAGGCCCAACACTTTGGCCGGTATTTCCAATAATACTGAATTTTGCACTCTTAGGAATCCGTTCCCTAAATCCTGTCCACTCAATCTTCACTAAGATCCTCTGATGACAGTCCCATCGTCCCAACACACAGTCTACAGCAATCCCTTAGCCATGGTTCCCTTTGTCTCTAGATCCCCGCTCAGATCTCTACTCTTCTCTGAGAGTCTACCAATTATTGCCTTCTGCAATAATATCCTTGAGATGGAATCTTCACGCTAGATGCTGATAGTCTAACTATTACTGAATCTACAGTCAAACTAATAAGGTTCTTTATTAGTTCTTTCCTGACTGTAAACTTGTGTCAATCAGTGAGTATTTTCCAGTGTGATACTTGAGTGTATTTGAGTGTTTTACTACTTTTTTATAGTGAATTCTAGGGAATTTATAGGGGATTTAGCTGTCTAACCCTCAGTTGACACCTCTTTCAATGAAACGGCAGCCATTGCCATTGAATCACCCTTCCTCATCTTGGCAGTGATGGTCTTCCCCATCCAGACTAAGATTCTGATGTTAGACATCCTCGAGACCTCAAACAAAAAAGTCAGAAATGTATCCTTAACATTTTCCTCTCAATCCAAGTGAATCATCCATAATTGGATAGCAACCAAATGATTCGCTAGTTGCAGGTGGCATTACTCACCTTGCAACTCATTAAACATTCCCAATCAGTTGGTGATGAAACCTGACTGATCCCAATTGGTACACCTGATAGTTAATTACTATCTAATGCCCTTATTTCGTCAGCCACTCCGCCCGATGAGATATTAGGTATTCATATGGATTGATCCTCAATGGATACAACCAGTTAACTATCCTAAAATCCCCCAAACGTAGTTCCTCCAAAATTCAGGTCAACTGATTTCCAATTCAATTCGCCTTAGGGAATTTTTCCCTAGCGATACCAGGTAATCTAGCAGTCTGGGAATATGGGCAAAAATCCCAACAACATGTCTGTAAGGTAATGTTTTGATGTACTTGAGCCAATGACCATGTGACAAGATATTTGCACCTTTCAGGACCCCCTCCAACCCTATAAAAGGGGCCAGTCTCCGCAGTGTGGCTTGAACTAGATTATTTGTAAGATGGGAAGGGACCTCTGAAGGGCTCCCTTGATTCCGCTGATGATTTGGAATATTCCAGCTATCCAAACTTGAGCATTTTTGGCTGAGTATTCATATTATTGATGAAAGTATTGCCTTAATTCAAAGGGTTCCACCACGAATTGGCCAGGGTCTTTTGGCTAATTTTATCGTCATTTTTGTCTAAAATGCTCTTTTCACAATCTGAGAGTTGCAATTGTCTGACATTAACCCCCTTCAAGAGTGTTAGGGGAATAAAGGCTTAAAAACTGCCCATGGACCCAGTTGATGGTGACTCCAGAAGCAAAAGGTTTGATGGGTTATTCATCCCCTCACTTATATGTGACTATTAATGGTCCCTCCCAGATATTTCTCAAGCTTCTCACTCCTAGTAGTGATCCAATTGCGGTATTACAGCACCAATTTGGATACTTGGAAGGATGGAAGAGGGGTCCAGATCTCATTGGCAGCTTGGACTTCTTTAGTAACAGTCTTCGTCAATTTAGTCATAGCAACGGAATATAATTGGATAATTTTTGGGCTAACTTTTTCATGGATTGTTCAGGGTCAATCCTGTCAGAGAAGATAGCTTTGGCCAATAAAGCTGGCACCCCAGGTTTTCACCCATATAACACATGGAAAGGGGACATTTTAAGGATATGATGGTAATCAATACAATAGCCATGAGCGCGCAGTATAAGTAGAGATCCCAGTGGAGAGGGTCTGAACTGGTCATTTCCCAGAGTATAAAGACCAGGTTTCCATTAACTCTTTCTACGGCACCATTTTTGGATCGAATATAGGGTGCTGAGAAGAGTTGTTTTGTCCCAGGAGGTGGCAAGAATCTTTACCACTATAGAAATGAAGTTTTCCCATTGTCACAAAGGAGGATCTGGGGGCAACCATGCCACGTGAAGATAATGATGCAAGAAAGTAGCTGTGGCTTTTGCAGTCTGAGCGGGGAGAGCCACAGCTTCAACCCATTTAGTGAAATGATATATTCAACCAAGATATATCAAATGCCCCAGTAGTCTGAGGGAGAGGACTTACCACATACAAACTTATAATGTGTAAGGGTTGTTAGGCGTCATAGGTTGGTACTGATAATGGGTCTGAAGCTGGATTGTTTTTTGCAGTTCAGGAATGCATCCAGGAATTCAGCTATGGTCTCCATGATGCCCTCCCAGTAATAGCGCTCTTTAACCCACTCATAAGTCTTTCTACCCTGATATGACCTAAAATAGATTGGGACTTTGAAATATTAAGTAATCGCTCTGATGGCCAGAGATAAGGCAACCAGTTCACCCCTATTTTCTTGTACAACTTTCCACTTTCAACTTTAGTATTGCGGGAGTGCCGAGCTAGCATCTTTTGCACAGGTTCATCCTCAATCCCCCACGCCTCAGGAGACATAAGGAGGGCATGCAACCTCTCTGCTTCGTTATTGTTAAGGTTTAGGACAGGCAGCCGTGTCAACCCATCAACGCTCATATGGCACGTCCCAGCTCAATGTTTAATGGTCATATTATAGTTCTGGAGCTTAATAGCCCAGCGAGCCAACCGCCCAGTGGGGTCCTTCAAATTTTGTAACCACTTCAAGGATTTATGGTCAGTAATTACTTTAAAGGGAGTCCCATAAAAAAGGGCAATAGTATTTGACAGCTAGCAAGATGGCAAGGCACTCCTTTTCAGTGACACTGTAGTTGCTCTCAGCTTTTGAGAGTATCTTACTGAAATAAGAAACAGAATGATTTATTTCATTTTCATCCAACTGAGCCAAGATAGCTACAACGGCATAATTGGAGGCTTCTGTGAACAAAATAAAAGACATGCCATATTCAGGGTGGCATAGTAATGACCTTTTTGCTATAGTTCCTTCAGGGTCTCATTGCGGCTTTTTGTTCAGCACTCTAATGGAAAAGAGTGTTCTTAGCCAAGAGATGTACGAGGGGCTCCCTAAGCTGGGTGAACATGGGGATGAAATTGATGGTAATACCCCATCATGCCCAAGGATACCTGGATGTCACAAAGATTTTTGAGTGCCAGATCTTGGGTATTGCTTTGACTTTATCTTGTAGAGGTTGTGTCCCATCATGTGAGATGGAGTGCCCAAGAAAATCAAGCTTCTTCTGGAAAAAAGTACATTTAGAGGTCTTTAGTTTGATGTTAGATTCCCTCAAGCGTTAAAAACACCTTCTTTAGGTGCGTGAGATTCTTGTTGAACGTTTTGGAGAAAACGGTGATGTCATTGAGGTAGACAATCACACAGCTTAGTTTAAGGTCCCAGAGAATGTGATCCATAGCCCACTGAAAAGTAGCAGGCGCATTACACAACCTCTGGGGCAGTTGAGTGGGTTGGAATAAACCCTCGCTGCAGATAAGGGCACACTTCTCCTGATCCTGTGGAGAAAGGGCCATCTGCCAATACCCGCTAGCCAAGTCCATGGCGTAGAAGTATTTAAACCCAGAAAGTTGGACCAGAGCATCATCGATGCAGAGGATAGGGTAGCTTTCCTTATTGGTGAGGTTGTTCAGCTTACAGTAGTCCATCACTACCCAATGAACTACATTTTTCTTCTTTATCAATAGAAGCGGTGATAATCAAGGGCTTTGGGAAGGCACCAACAACCCAGCGTCCAGCAGCTGTTTGCGCTCCATATTCATCTGTAGCTCCTCAACTTTGGATTTGTGCTAAGGTTTGGAGTAGATATTTCAAGCATCATATATGTCAATGGTATGCGTCCAACCCTTCATGTGCCCATAGTCAGTGTCAGATTTAGAGAAAATGTCGCTGTAGGTTTCAAGAAGGGTGTGTATTTTTTCCAACTCAGCTGGGGTTAGTTCGTTGTAGATATGAACATAAGGTAGGGTACATAAAGACTGGTCAATGGGGTAAGCCCATATCCGCTATAGACCCAATACAGTGAACTTGTTTTACCTCCTCAAGAGGAATCAGCATGCCTCTTTTGATCTCCTTTTGCTTTTTTACAACCATATCCTTCTTGGTGAGATTCCCCAACAGAAAGTTGATAGGTCATTGATAAGCAGGGTCTAACACGCCTGGTAGAACTCTGGGCTCCAAAGGACTAACTCCATCAATGCTAATTAGGTGCAGTAGGCAGTTGTATGGGATTTGCACGGTAATCTTTGTGTCAACTACCCTTTATTCACCAGCCTTGATGACCACCTCTTCAGAAGTATAGAAAGGGATACCCTCTAGGGCATCCACTGATTGAGGCAATATTTTTGTATGTCATCCTGCTGTGGTATAGTGTAAGGATAAAGCGGAAGAGGGATACTCAAAATATAAGCATAATCCTTTTTATTAAGCTCTTCATTTGTCAAAATCAGGGGAACCTCGTAGTTAAGCAGGGAGAGATAACCCTTCTTCATTTTGATAATCCCTTCATACTCAAGCATGAATTGGGGTACTAATGAGTATATCATAGGTATTGTTAGTTAGGGCCACAGCTGGAGCTGACAAGATGAGCTTCCAAAAATGGACGGGCAGAGAAAAGTATGCCCCAATGGCACAGGTGTTGGTGAAGCCTGCAGTCCCAAATTTTTGAGTGTAGTCAAGATAGGGGGCCAGTTTAATCTTACTAATGAGTTTTGATGACACAACGTTTATTGTAGACCCAGTGTTAAGGATAGCCCTAACCTGCACTCCATTGATGACAGCCTCCACTTTGGTTAAGGTTCCACCCAAGTTGGGGGAAAGAGCGAGGACCTCCTTTAAACAAAGAGTAGAAGCAAGTCGTTTAGCCATTTCAGTATATTTCTTCTGGATATACTGCACATTATGAACAAACGGGTTTGAGCAAAGCAAGGTGGCGATGTGCTGGTCAGCGTCACTAGCAGTGTCAATAATCCAAGACCCCTTAATACTTGCCAAAGATAAGTTTTATGGGGGATCCTATCCCAATACACTCTCTCTGGGCTCAGTTGACTAGTTACCTCCACTTCACCTGGGCTCTTAAAATATTCAACATCTTCACAACACCCTTCAGATTTATCATCAGAGGGGTTATCAATGTACATCAGAGAGTCCATTGGTTTTAGGTAAGTTTAGGGCTTCCTTGTTTGGAGGAGAGACCGTGGGGCCATTCATTTACCCTATTAGCTTTTGGGGTATGCGTTGGAGTTATCATGGCTCAAATTTTAACCCTCATAGTAGGGGGTTTGTGCTGCCTCATGGAGACAGGTTCCAGACTAGAGTTAGTTGAATGAGAAGTTGAGGGTGGTAAAGTTGCAGAGGTAGATGCTTTAACTTTTCCAGCTTTGGGTCAATCAGTGGTTGTGTGATTTTGTGAAACAAGCGGTTTAGCCTTTGTGACCTGATCATTTAACCCATTGTTAGTGGGGGCAAACAGCACCTGAGGAAGGGGTTTAGGCTTAGAAGCAGGATTGGGAACCACTTGGTAAGGCCGCTCTGGAGAAAACGATGGGCAGGGCAAAGGGACGACTGCTTTCACCAACTAGGGTTTTTGAGCTGAAGGTGAAGGGGAGCACTGCCCTGTCACGGCCATTATCATCTGACTATCTTTATGGGAAGAAGAAGCATTTTGTGATGGTAACTTTGCAGGAGCAGGTTTCCGGAGGGAAACAGCTGTAGTATAGGGTAAAGGGTCAGCGTAGATGCTTGCTCAGAGATCTTTGTGTAGGATCAAGTATATAGATATCAGTCACCGCTAGCAAGGCCTCTTTGATATCTCATACATTTGTGAAAGAGCGCTTTATGGAAGAGAGATGCATCGCCAAAGAGGGGTGAGACGCCAATCCAGCAAATAGCAGCAATAGCATCGTCAAGTGGGAGCATTTTGGCCAACACAGAGGTTGAGCTTCACTATAGAATCACTCAACAAAAGAGGTGATTGGCTCTCCCTCTTTCAGACTAAGGCACATAAAGGCCTGTTTTTGTCTTAACAAGATCTATGCTGATCCAAACTCCTCAATGAGCACTTTCTTTACATCAGCCCAAAATTTAGGGGTGTCCATATAAGGTACCATCATCTCTTGGGTGGAGCGGCTGAGGCAGGGAAGGATGTGCTTTACTTTTTGGGGATTGGCTGTCCCTTCCATAAAAGCCTCATACACATATAGAAATGAGTAATGCTACCCTCTCCTGGGGCAAATTTGTTTTGGGAAGGGGGTTTGGCATTAATTGGAGCAAACTCATGAGAGACTTAAAAATCGCTGTTCAAGGATTTCAAATTGAGACAGGGCGCTAGCTAGCTGCTGAGCCAAAGCATCTAGACAGGAGTCAGAGGCAGAGGGGAGTTTGTGGGGGTTATTCACCCCAACACCCTCCATCCTTGATAGTTGTTTGTGGTGTATACAAACTGTAGTGAGCACCACTTATTGGATTTTAGGATTTCTGTATTGCTCCCAGGTGCTTTTTTCACTTAAATTTCAAAAAAAAAGTTTGTAGTAGAAGTATGATTCTCTACTGCAGGGATAAAGTATTATTAGGGGATCAATAGACCATCTATAAAAAAATAATAAAATAAAATAACTAAAAGTGTTGCTTTTTTATATCAGTTTTATTATTCACCACAGGGGAAAGAAATGAACCATCTTACAATGTCACTGCTTAGTAATTAAACTCACCTTGGGCTCAAAGTATGATACACATCAGATTATTAATTAAGTTCAAGCCAAATTAGAAAATATGGGCGTTTGACCTATTGGAGCTCTTAAATATCGCCTCACTTTATTGGAAGGGCTGATGGAGGGTTGAGAGTGGGTAGAACAAGTCTGTGAGGTAATGTTTTAATATACTTGAGCCAATCACAGTGCAATAAAATAATTGCACCTTTCAGGACCCCTTCCAACCATATAAAAGAGGCCGGTCTCCATGGTTTGGCTTGAACTAGTTTAGTTGTAAGGAGGTGAGGGACCTCTGAAGGGCTCTCTTAATTCCGCTGATGTTTCAAAATATTCTAGCTACCCAAACTCAATCTATTTGGCTGAGTATTATTGATGAAAGTATTGCCCCAATTCAAAGGGTTCCACCACGAATAGTCCAGGATCTTTTGTCCAATTTTATCGTCAATTTCGTCCAAAACGCTCTTCTCACAATATTGGACTTGCAATTGTCTAACAAGTAATGACAACCATTTCTTAAGTAATCTCACCCAGCACCTAACCTTGGTGGTCTTCAGGCCTACCCTCAATACCAAGCCAACTATGTCCACCTAAATAATAAAGGTAGGTGAGAGAAAGATCTTTATTAAGAGGTAGTTAAAGGTATAATACTTAGGTGATTTCATGGAAATCTAACGCCTGCCCATCAACTATCATTGTTATCACTTGCTTAAAATAAAAAACATTGATATCTATTGCTGGCAACCATTTCCTCGAAAAATTTGGCTTCAATAACCAACTCATTAATTTGTACATAATTGCCATCAATTGCCAGTAAATCATAATAGATTTTTATTATATATTAATTTAATATCCTCATCCTTAGACATTATTTCTGAACTCTAGCTGATAAAGTGACAATTGAATTCCTTGCCTATCAAAGCCCAAAGCATTGTTTGCCAGCAATAGGATTATCCTATTAATTAATCACTGATAAATCTAAAAATATTATCAACTAAAGATTCTTGGCATCAGTTGCCAGTAAATCCTAAATCTTTTTGATCTGATTATCCTCAACATCAGTCACCAGTAATCCCAAAGATCATAAGTGTAAAATGGCAATCAGATGCCTTGCCTGTTTGAAACCCTTGGTATTAATTGCCAGCATCCTTTATTGGTTAATCCTTGACATCAATTTTCCAGTAAAACTTATATATAGACATAAATTTTTATTACTCATTAATTTATCCTTGCATCAAATTCCTGTAGATCAAGTATACTAAATATTTGGGGACTGTTTGATACTTTGAAAATGTCTGATATTTTGAAATAGCTCATCCCAATTAAATGGAGAGCGCAGATAAGCCCAAATGTTATTTACTATTAGATTATTGAATATCTCAACTTGAGAAAATCAAGTATCCCAAACAGTAACTTAATGATAACTTGATAATAGCTCAGTTAAAATTGGTTATTTGGCATCCATGCCCAATCAATCAAACCCATAATTTTGAAAACTAGGGGTGGGAATAGATCTGGTTAAAATCCCAACTGAAGATGGCCAACTTCCAACAAACCATGGCAAAGGGGATAGGGGACTGGGAGGAGGTTTAATACCTAAACCTATGCGCATCTGACTCTGACCAAGGCTTACAGGAAAGACTTGGGGCATCTTCAGAGTGAGGCGCCAGATGATTAATTGGAAGATTATATGAGCGAATTTGGACAGCGCTGGGGCCTCAAAGTAATCATCAGGGAGGTGCTCAGCAGCCAATCAGATATTAAAGGAGGAAAAGTAAGACATTATCAGGGGTAATGGGTTATTTTTGTCTGGATTAAGATTTTAAACCTGCGCTACAGCAGCCTTTTCTATTTATGCAATGGCGTGATTTTAGATTTGGCATAAGAAAAGTAAGGTGGAAATCTGACCTTGGGCAAACCAGAGTGAAACATGGAAGCTGATCAGAGGTTGGCTTCATGGAGGGGGGTGCCTTCCAGGGAGGAAGCTGATGCTATGTGAGCTGATAGTCACTAAGGAATGGTTTGGCATTTATTCTTCAGAACATATCATTTGTTGTTAGGCTGAGAATCAAAGTCAAAGTTTGAAATTGACTTGAGTTAATTTTATTGGTAGAGGGTGGAATAATTTCACCTGATTCATTGACCTCATCTGATAATGCCTTTGGATTCCAGTAATTTTCTAATGTGGCATTGGTGGGAAGTTGTAAAAGAGGCATGCAAATGGGATGGCGCTTAGGTAGGCACTTTATTCAATACTGACCCTGATTGGCTGGTGCAGCTTTGGGTTGTGAGAAAGGCTGGAGTTTTGGGAGGGGGTGGAATTTTGTACTGGCAAACAATTATATGGTTGGGGTGGAGGGGGCAATATAATGTCCCATTCAGAAGCAGCTGGTGCAACCTCATATGTGAGGGCGGACCTGGTGTCTGAAGTATGGGGAAAGTTTTCTGTTGTGATCTAAGGCAAAACTGATGGGCAAAATGGTGACCGTTGTTAACCCTAGACCAAAAGCAGTGATTCAGTGATGCAGCAAGGTGTCATGCTAGGGGATCTGCTGGACAATCTGGGGGTGGTGAAGGTTGAGTGTAGTGGTGGTATGATGGGAAGCAAATCACTCTGCACTGGTAGGTAAAGTGAAGTGGGTTGATGAGGTTAGTACCATAGGCTGAAAGCCCTGATATCAATGCATCATACAAAAATTGGGCTGAGAGATGTGAAGTTAGGTTTGCAAATGATACTGCATTGTGGTATTGGTAGGAAGGCATCTACAAGTAGTAGGGACATTAGTATTTTAAAACATTAAGGGTGTTGTTGCATGAATAGCTGCATTCTCCTTGGAGGAGAACCCATTATCAAAGTATCCCCAAAAAGAGTGGAAGTCAATTAACTCTGCCAGTGTGAAGGTGGCAGAGGTAAGCTCAATGATAGCCTTGTCCATATATGAGAACAAGCGCCCATAGTTGATGCAAAGTCAGAAGCAAATGCTGGAGTGTGGGGGGCATTAGAATGGGGTCAAGTCAGATGGACCCACATGGTGCAAAGCAAGGTCTTTTGAGGGAATGAATCAATTTGAAGAATTGGAAGGACTGGATGAGCTAAGCCGTAAGCAATTGCCCACAAGGTGAAAATTCTTGGTGGAGTTTCACTGCTGCCCCACATGGGATCAGCATGCTGTGGGGCTGAGGACATCAGTGAATCAGTGTTACAGCAAATTATAATGTAAACTTCTTTTCAATAATATCTTCTCAAAAGTGGGATCTATTAGTGAAGAATACTGTACCAATTTAAAATTTTAAAGCAAACCATCCTATTCCAATGGTTAACCTCAAGCCTACCCCAAACTGTTGGGATTCTGTAGTTATCATTTTAAAGGGGTAGATCTGCAAAGCTCAGACAAAAGCTTCAACGCTTGGATACCATATTACCCTCACTTACAGTTAAATAATCTATCTAACGCTTAAGCTTAGGTTTCGCCACCAGCTTCAGGTTTCCACTTGGTAGCTTATGGGTACTACCATTACAATTAACCGATATTGATATCTTTAGTAGGCTTACTGCTCACAGATATCCTTAGGGTTGGGTTAAAGCTTATCTGGTGGACCTTTAGCTATTCAGGTGGCTAGTATAAAATTTAACTGGATAGCTAGAGATTCAAAGGTTACAACTGGACTCTTAATGATGATAAAGTATAAGTTTATAAAAGTTCTTTATTTGTTAAATCATTGGTACTATTTAGAAGTATTAGGGAAGAGTTATGATTATCATAGGGGATAGGGGCACCCTAATTTTGGAGCTGGGAGTAGGTCGGGATTCACAGTCCCAGACTTGTTTGGGATCGGTACAGTTGATACTATCATCAGTCCACACTGTGGTATTTGGTCCTATAAAGCCAAGCAGTTTCCACAGTGCCTTTTATTGGAAAGCCTTCAGATAAGGATATACATTGGATGGTACAAGGTTAGTGATAGGGGAGATGGATTTGGAATAGGGCCATGTTCCATATATATTGGTAAGATAATTGGATGATGGGCCTAATTTATCAGTTGATTGGGGACCAAGGAGGCGATTCATCCATAATTCATTATCCATTTGGGTCGCTCATAAATCCAAAATAATTGATATTTTGCTAAATGCTTTGCAATATAGAATTAATACCGATTTTTGTTTAAGATATAGAATAAATAATGATTTTTGGGTTTCAAGTTCAAAATAAAGTGGTAAAGGAGATTGTTGATATAAATATTGGTTTAGGCTGATGCAAGTTATAACCAAGTTATAAACCTCAAGTCAGGGCTTCACCTTTACCCCTATTAGGTAAAACCCAAACTTGGAGACTTTAAATGGGACAGGGTATACTTTAAATAGTAATTTGAATAAGGGTAATATATACTTGGTTGATCGCATAGGATGGAGTCCACTAGGTTTTAATAAGACGATAATGGATGCGTAATCTCGGACCATCTAGTACTAAAAACGGATGCGTAATCTCTTCAATCATCCCATAAAGCTCCTCATGATCTGGTTTGATGGCTACTTTGATTAAAGGTTCGTTTACTCTACACCCAACTGATCTAGAGATCTTGTTTTCTACCAAGCCTTAACCAATCAGCCGATATCTACGTAGACAAACTCTAATCCATCTAAACAATATAACTAAAAAATCTTAGGGATCGGTTAATGGTGAGATGATAACTTTTTATAGGATCAATAGTGAAACGTTTTAACTTAATAAAATCGGATGGCCACCCCAAACGCTTAAGGTTGGATCGGTGATAGCTTGCCGTACAAAAGCTTTACCCGATTTCATTTAATCAATGATCGTTTCATAATGAGAAACCCTTACGAGCCTTGAGGGCTAAAACTTAACTCTTAAGTGGTATCCAGCGCTTACATTGGAGGATCTTCATAGATTTGATAGGCCAGATAAACTGCTGCATAATCTCACCCCGACCTGAAGTTGGAACCGATTAAGGCTTTGAAGGTGAACTGATGGGTAATTATTAGGTGTCCGGGACCAGATAATCTGAATGCAACTTGCATATTGGTCTAAAGGTACTGGATTCATGGTTTTGACAGGTTTGCATTTAAACTTACCTTATCACATGTTCATATAAAATTAACTAGCGATAAATTTGATTTGATATCGTTTTAGGGTAAGCTGCTGTGAGCCCCATTAGTTACGGGTACTATCACTCAGATGATATTATATCCAGCTAGAATAGTCTACAGATTCATCAGACCTATTGTCAGGAGTTTATTGTCCCATTCCCAGGATGCTTGGTTTGATGATTACATTACCAGGTAAAAATTGGGTACAAGGTTATCAAATCACAATTTCACACTGCTAATTAGTATGCTGAGGATAATTATATGTTACAAGTATAAGGATGCAAATTAAAGGTAGGAGAGTTGAGTGATCTACTTAATACATTCACTGACTGATGTGCTGACTGACATCTGAAACCTTTGAGTCTGATAGGTTCAATCTATTTGGTGAGTGGGTGAGAATTGCAAATAATATTCATAATTCACCAAATTGCTCACTCAAAACTAAACAAAAATCAGTCAGAGTTGTAAGTGGGATTATCAAGTAAATTTAGGTTACCCAGCTCACCAGCCACGAGGGCAACAGAGGAGCTGTTAGTCTGAGTGGCTCAAGCATAGTACTGGCACAGCCTTTAGGCTATGTCAGTGGAGCTCATAAACCTGAGCAACGTTAGGTACCACCGCTTTCTTAATATACTTAGTATAAAAGCTAAAAATAAATTATTGGAATTGTTCAGTTTTAAAGGAGCTGGATGAAATTTGATTGTTGGGCTTCACATACCATAGCTGGGATGGGTTATGGGTATAATAAATTTCAACCCAAGCAACGCTGGGTAAATTGGCTAGTGGCTTTATAAAATAGAAATTGGATGTCCAACCTTCAATCTAGAGCATGACCAAGTTTTGACTTAGCGATGGAGTTTGTGGCTCTAATATATCATAAACTTGATTGGGGCTATTTAACCTGAATCAGATGATCTTGGGTACCCCCTTTACAACCACGATTATATAAACTGCAGCTCAGGTATAGCCAATGCATTTACAAAAGGGCCTTGGATAGAACTTTACCGATAGATTGGCCGGCTAGATCAGCCTTCGTAACCTGAGTCCTGGCATCGGGTATAGCTTACTTCATAAAATCAATCCCATCATCCTTAAAAGGATGTTTATCTACTTCCAAAAATTTTAAATTTGATTTGTGTCGTTGGGCTTCATATGGATAGGATGATTAGATGAAATTTTGGGATGGTAGGATTCTAGTAGTATCACGAGGTTTGGTTCGCTTATCACCCTTAAACCCAAGTTTAAGCTCACCTCCCTTAGGTCTGGGTAGAGGGTAATAATTTAATCCGACCAAAGGTAACTTTTAGGTGGGGTGGAAGTTTAATTTAGCATCAACGGAAACCTTCTAGAAGTCAACCAAAAATATTGGGAGGTGGGTTTGGGGGGGGAACTTGATCAACCTTGATACGGGAAGCATCTAAGTTTTGAAGTTGGCGAGGTCTGATCAAAGAGATCATTTGACTATTGACGCTTGACAGGTTAGGCGATGGCCATGCATCCATCATTTAGAAGTATTTGTTACCCTATCAGAAACCCAACCAGTTTTATATGCGAGTGGTCATCCTCTTGATCAGTTCTAAAATTGATGGTATTTTAGCAGCTAAATGATCGTAGGTTAAGTATAACCTAGTAACCTTAATTCTAGCCAGTGGATGTATATTTTATTCATGCCAAGTTGACCATTATTTGCCAAACATCATTGTAGGCATATACCTTTTATTCTTGACCGGGGGACCCTTTAAACTGTTTGCCATTTAGCTGTGTAGGTTGGTATGTATAATCCAAATCTAAACGCTTTAACGATTTAGACCAAACTTTGTACATATATTTTATGCAACAGGTGAACCAACCTTGGTAGGTTCTTTTCTAATCTATATATAAAAATGAATGTGTGTCTGTCTGTGTGTATGTCCCAAATGCATTCCTATACCATTCATTCAATTGTGATGAAACTTTGGTGAGTTGTTGTGTGCATGCCTGATAAGGTTTATGAATTTTAAAAATTATTTTAATAGTAAAATAAAAAGTTTTATATGTAACAAGTGAAAATCCTATATATACTTCGATGGTATTCGCTATATTGTTACAGCTGAGCAGTTTGATATTCAGCTGATTTGATATTTTAAATGGTTTTGTTAAGTAGTTAGTGGTTATTTGGATATTTATTAGCTCTAAATCGTGCAAAAGTTGATGAATTTAAGTATTTACATAGATACGAGTGACAAAAAGTCGCTCCAAGTGACTTGAGATCGTTGTTATAAATGATTTAGAGCATTTACATAGGTACGAGTGCCAAAAGTCGCTTCAAGTGACTTTTTGGTTGCAAAAACACACTTTTTGCACGATTTACATAGGTTCGAGTGACAAAAAGTACACTTTTTAGCTCTAAATCGTGCAAAAAGTGTTAATTTAGAGCGATTTACATAGGTTTGTGTCGCTTTTAAGTGATTTAGTGGGAATTAAGTCCCATCGAGATTTAAGCAATTTTAGTTCGAATTCGAGTTTACCTAAAAAGGAAGGTTTTGCAGTTCAAAATGAATTTCATGTCTACGGCTCCAATTTATAGGGTATTTTATACTATGTAGAGGGTATGTCTGCTCTCTACAATACCGAGTGATTAAGGGCTAATCCTGCCCTTGGGGCCGTTACGCCCCTTATACCGGATTTTACTATTAAATCATATTACCCATTATTTAAATAGACAAGTGTAGTTGTCACTATAAAAACAATAATTTAAACACTTTATCCTTAAATGATTAATGTTTTAACCTTAATCTTGTTTAAAAGTGTTAAAAAGTATATACTGATAGTAACTTTTTGTGGTTTTGTATACTCTACTAGATCTAAAAAGTGAATTCCAACTACTTTTTAATACTTTTAGGTTAGTTTAGGGTTAGAGCATTGGGCTTTTGAGTATGAAGGCTATATATTTTACACTTGAAGGTTTAATGTTTTAACCTTAATCTTGCTTAAAAGTGTTAAAAAGTATATACTGATAGTAACTTTTTGTGGTTTTGTATACTCTACTAGATCTAAAAAGTGAATTTCAACTACTTTTTAATACTTTTAGATTAGTTTAGGGTTAGAGCATTGGGCTTTTGAGTATGAAGGTTAAGTTGTATGAGTATATATATTCTTTGCTCTATAAGTTATATTTTTAGGTTGATTTGCTTTTTTAATTACTTTTAATCATTTAATTTAAATCTAAATAACTGTTTATTCTAGGTAAGCTGACCAGGGGACAGATGTTACTGAAAAGAGAATAATCAGCTATCCTATTGAAGCAAGGTAAAGTTTGATAGCTTCAATAGGTCCAGACCTCATATCCTCTAATTTGGTTATTCATAGCCTAATCTGAATTTTGTGCCTCCCCCACTTCAAGCCTCAATATATTTAAATACTAAGCATTAAGATATTAAGAGTGTTCACTTCTTGGTCCCTCTTAAACTATTAATTAAAACCTCATAAAATCAATTATGCTACCCAAATGACAAGCAGTTGGTCAATCTACACCTCAAACAAAAGAAAAAGGTATCACGAGCTTCAGAAACAGATGAGCAACAGGAAGTAAGACTGAAAACTACTCGAGTATGCAATGCTCAAGCCCAATCAACTGAAACTGATGAGCAACATGAAGCAAGACTGGAAACCAATCAAGTATGCACTGCTCAAGCTTGTTTAGTTAAAACAGATGAGCAACAGAAAGCAAGACTGGAAACTGATCAAGTATACACTGCTCAAGCCCATTTATCTGAAACAGATGAGCAACAGGAAGCAAGGCTGGAAACCAATCGAGTATGCACTGCTCAAGCCCATTTATCTGAAACAGATGAGCAATGGGAAGCAAGACTGAAAATTACTCGAGTAGGCACTGCTCAAGCCCATTCATCTAAACAGATGAGCATGAGAAGCAAGACTGAAAACTACTCAAGTATGCACTGCTCAAGCTCCTTCATCTAAACAGATGAGCAACAGGAAGCAAGGCTGGAAACTGATCAAGTATGCACTGCTCAAGCCCATTCATCTGAAACAGATGAGCAATGGGAAGCAAGACTGAAAACTACTCGAGTATGTACTGCTCAAGCCCAATCAACTGAAACTGATGAGCAACATGAAGCAAGACTGGAAACCAATCAAGTATGCACTGCTCAATCCTGTTTAATTGAAACAGATGAGCAACAGAAAGCAAGACTGGAAACTGATCAAGTATGCACTGCTCAAGCCCATTTATCTGAAACAGATGAGCAACAGGAAGCAAGGCTGGAAACCAATCGAGTATGCACTGCTCAAGCCCATTTATCTGAAACAGATGAGCAATGGGAAGCAAGACTGAAAATTACTCAAGTATGTAATGCTCAAGCCCAATCAACTGAAACTGATGAGCAACATGAAGCAAGACTGGAAACCAATCAAGTATGCACTGCTCAAGCCTGTTTAATTAAAACAGATGAGCAACAGAAAGCAAGACTGGAAACTGATCAAGTATGCACTGCTCAAGCCCATTTATCTGAAACAGATGAGCAACAGGAAGCAAGGCTGGAAACCAATCGAGTATGCACTGCTCAAGCCCATTCATCTGAAACAGATGAGCAATGGGAAGCAAGACTGAAAACTACTCAAGTATGCACTGCTCAAGCCCATTCATCTAAACAGATGAGCAACAGGAAGCAAGGCTGGAAACTGATCAAGTATGCACTGCTCAAGCCCATTCATCTGAAACAGATGAGCAATGGGAAGCAAGACTGAAAACTACTCGAGTATGCACTTCTCAATCCAGACAAACACTGCACGCTGATTTAAATCTTGGTGCATTCCATTATGATACCAATTATGATTTCAGTCTTCATTCAAGTGTAGTTATTGGGCAAATGGACAAATTATGCATGTATTGCAGTGCCCTCAAATTTAAGAATGAACCATCAGGAATGTTCTGCACAGGTAGAAAAGTGAAATTGCCAGAATTATATTTACCACCCAAACCATTATCAATATTGATATCAGGTGACACAAGCCAATCAAAACATTTCTTGGCAAATATATGCATGTACAATTCATGTTTCCAAATGACATCATTTAGTGCAACAGATATTGTGCATGAGAATTATATGCCAACATTCAAAGTGCAAGGGCAAATATATCATCATGTAGGATCACTACTACCACTTTCTAATGCAGATTATAAATTTCTTCAAATTTATTTCCTGGGAAACACTGATGAACAAATCAATCAACATTGTTGATTCAATACAGGAACTAAATGAGAAATTGTTGCTGCATTACAAATTTTATTTGATCAGCACAATGAGTTAGTTTAATTCTTCAGAACTGCTCTTGAACAGATGCCATCTGATGAATACAAAGTTGTAGTTAGAGCAGACAAAACATCTGTCAGGTAACATGAAAGACAGTAAAATGCACCTACAATTGATGAAGTGGCAATCATTAAAGTTGGCGAAGAATTTAACTCATGTGATATAATTCTTCATTGTAAAAATGGTGATGTTCGGCGAGTCTCAGAAACTCATTGTTCATATGATGGATTACAATATCTGATTTTATTTTGGCAAGGAGAAGATGGATATCATTTCAATATCAAATTGAGAAATCCACAAACAAATGAGGAAACAAATAAGAAAGTCAGTGCCATAGATTACTATTCATATCAATTGATGATTCATGAAAATACTGAAAATCATATCTTGAAATATTGACAATTGTTCCATCAATACATTGTCAATATGTATGCAAAAATTGAAACTGAATGACTCATCTATATTTGATTAAATCAAACTAAATTGCATTCTGAAGAAGCTTTTCTTTCTCATAACAATCACTTTAGTTACTACAATTTGATTCAAACAGCAAATTTGGATAATCACACACAGGAAAGATGGGCGACTTTATCAATAAAAATAATACAACATGGGCGAGTGTCATGGCAAGCAGTGCACTTAATGGTGAAACTAAGGGCAAGAAACGCCCTGGAGGGGGACCAGGAACCCAATCCACAAAGAAATCACAAACTCAGACACCGTTGGGGTTTATGGTATTCACTGTAAAGCATGCGCAATATATGTACATTCAGTTCAACCAACCCTTATCAAAGGTGGAACATGGGATCAGACTCTTCCTTGGGGATGAGTCACTGACCCTGTGGGAGAAAACATGTGAGGCACAGCCCTCACTTTTCCCTCACGCAGTGTATGTAGCCACCAACAACATGGGCTGCAGCTGGATCAATATTGGTTTCAAAACAGCCAATGAAGCTGATGCCACAGCAAAAGTCTGCATGGAAATTGCCCTCCCCAATGGCAAAAAAATTGTGTGCACCGTGCACACCAGATGGAACAAAGCAAAAACTTTGTTCATCTCTTTCAACTTGCTCCCCACCAACCTTCCTCATAAGGTAATTGAGGAGGAGCTCCACAAAGGTCTTGTGGCCTATGGAGAAATTCAGCAACTCAAATTACAGCGATTTCGCCTGATGCCCAACCTGTGCACAGGCAAAGCTATTGCTGTAATCAATCCCTTCCCAGAAGTGGAAGAGGACTTATCCAGAATTCTCCGCACAGCAGAATTTCACTTTAAAGATGGGGCCAGTCAGCCGCGTTCCAAGTTACACTGGAATGCGCACCACCCATTTGCAACCACTGTGGCTCACTGGGCCACAAGGAACACGCATGCCCTGTGAAAGAGAGCTTAATGGAAAATGACTATTGTGAGGAAGCAATGGACAAAGATAATGAAAACTTCACCAAAATGACTGACGGTCAACACCCATTCCGCTGGGGTGAAGATGGACTATACTCCATCATGGACCCAGTTAC